>CM031385.1:20377959-20690459 GCA_018350135.1 Citrus trifoliata | reverse complement strand
CTTATTTTATAATTTTTTTTAAATTTTGACAGTAATTTTTAAAAGCAGGTGGGGGTTACTTTTTATAAGCAGCTTATTAAATAAGTCACCATACTTTTTTAAAGTTCCTATTATAACCTTAGTATTTTACAAAAAGGCAATTATATCTTACTTTTCCATAAATACTAATATATAATCGTTAGATATCATATTACCACCACAATTAAATTACTATCACAACTAGTGTTCTCTTCATTATTAATTTAATGTGAATGTAATACATATTATTTTTTTTTATTTGGATTATATATAAGTATGAATTTTATCCATATTTAGGTAACATATTATGAAGCTCATTAGATTTACTTAATTGAGTTTTTTCCCACATTATGTAATTTTACATACTTAAAGAAAAAAAGCAAAAAAAAAAGGCATGTCTAAACAATTTATTAGACAAACTCTAAAAATAAAAGGCAATTTAAACTTATATATATTTTGGTCATTATATAATAAAATAGTACTTTCGTAATAAAATTTACTAAACATATATGCTCTACTTTTCAAACCTACAGTAACTGCAACAACACAGTTTATCAAACACTAATCTACTATTTTAATCAGTTGTTTATTTCATCCGCATAGCGAAAGAAACTCATTTAATCAACCACTGTAATCCCAACCTAACCCATAGACTAGTTTATCAAGCTTATAAATCACATTTTATTTATCAATAATTTAAGGGATTCCAATATTTGAGTCCCAACTTAAATCCCATGTTGTACATGGATTAAGGATTTTATAACTTATAATTTACTTAACCACCAATCAATGAATAAAAACTTATAAATTGAGAATCAAATTAAAACTTGAATATCGGGATACCTAACATTGCTCTTAATTTATTGCCATAGAAGTAAACTGTCATCATCTTGATATTTTGGAGAGGAATCAACGGCTCACTTGAAACAAGTTGTATACAAAGGTGCAGCTTGCATAGATGGAAAATGTTCACACAGAGCAATATGGTCATTTGGACACCAAAAGGTAACATTAATTGTGGTTCATAAGTTTGAAAATTCTTGGTGGCTTACTCAGACCACCAACTCCTTAAAACTAATGTAAATGGAGATAAGAAAGTACTATTATATTTCATCATATCCTTTTCAATAAATAATCTTCTATCATTTTGCTCAGTACGAAAAAACAAAGGGCTCTAAGTTTTCCTTGTTTTCAGTCTTTTAATGGCTGTTCGTTCTTATCGCTTCAGGGGTGGCGGCTAGAGGCCTGGCTGAGACTTCCACTTACAAGCAAAATGCTGAGCTTATAAATATAGGTTCCAGTACTTGCTATATATCTTCTTAATTTAGATTAACAGTAATGATGAGCATACAATAATTAGATCAATTTTGTTTTCATATATATTCCGACGTATATAGCAATATTATGTGCTTTAAGTTGGATTTTATTAAAACACAATTATAAATCAGGACAGAAGAATCGTAGTCCATAATAATATTTTAATTACTGATATAATACACAAATACACCAAAAATGACATGATGCTATTTACATGGGCGGCTAAGGGTGTCACGGAGAAAAGTGGAATAGATGATGCCAAGTACAGTGAAAATCCTCCTCTGACTTACGGGGTACTGCCAAGCCCTGGAGGTCCGATCAGTACGGCCGTGGCTGCGGCAACAGCGCCAACGTTTGATGTGGTGGTGGTTTTATGGGAAGAGGTTGCAGGTGCTGCTAGAGGCTGTTGTTGATGCAAAGATATTTGTTTCACTAAATAAATGTTGCTTAAATTTATGCGTTATAAAGTACCTACTTTGTGATGCTACATAAGAAGTATACATGAATGGATTTTAGAATTTTAATTATAGATATGTGGTCAGAAAAAAGTTTTAATCAATTATATCGTCTATAGAAATTCGATATTAGAAAAATCAACTCTGCTCCAACATAATTCAATAGATGAAGCAAATAAATCACGGACTCTCATAACTTAATTTTTTAAGGTTTGGAGGTTCCAAAGTGACATGTGACGATTATAGTATTTTGCCGCCAAAATTTATTTTTTTATTCTTCTCATGACATGTCATTATTTCTCTAATTTACCTTCAAAAAAACCTCTTTCACCACGGGCGACACTCTCAACTAGCCTAATTAAACAGATGGCAAAACAAAATATTTTTTCCTTAACTTTTAGAGGCATGAATGGCCAAGGCTACTGCAAATAGAAAATTTGTTTCATAATCAGACAACATGAAAAATTTGGGGTTTATGGAAAGAAAACCTTCAAGTAACCTTTTAAGGAGACACAATTTTGAAGTTTCTAGCAAATCTTTCTTTAAGCCATTTACTCTTCAAAGTATCTATGTTGTCAGATTTCAGTATAATCATATATAATATTTTTGACCCTTTTTCTCTCTCGATAATACCAGAAAAGGATGTTCAAATCCAATGGATTTTATTAAATCTAGGTCCAATAGATCACAAATTGGATTTTATATTTTGGATACAATCGATCTAATTACTAACTACAATCCAATATGTTAAGGTAGTTAGTAATTATTTAGTTAAGGTAGTTACTAACTAAAATAGACATCCAATTATTTATAGAGCTGACATTTTATTGCAAGTCTAATTAAATTGCAAGTTTATTTATTGCATATCTTGTAATATGCATTAATTTATTAATTCCCTAATTTAGTGAGATTTCAATTTATTAGGAATATTTGTTTCCTAATTTAATTAGATGTCTATTTTAGGAAGTCAATTAATGATGGGATTCTATAATTGTCGTATAGATCTATTTAGAGCAAGAAGTTGGTTCAAACAGGAAGTCATTAAATGCTCTAGATATTTCTTAAGAGACAAGTAAGGCAAGAAAATCAGATTTATTCATATTCAGATTCATGAGAATTATAAGAGGAAAGAAACTCTTATTTGGAAAGAATCCAAGTCTTTTAAGACTTGTTATTTTGGTGAAACCCTAGTGCCTATATAAAGAAAGGTATTTCACAATTGAAGTTTGATCGCACAACACGGAGCATAAAACAGAGAAACAAAATTCGGCCTCCTCCCTAGAGAATCCGAATTTGGCGCATCATGTTGTGTTGGTTTTGTTAACATATATGTTTTCATAATATTGATTTTGATGATAACAAACAAGATTAAGAATGACTAATCTTTTAAGCTCAAATTATTGAAAAATATATTTTTGAATAAATCATTATTTTTACATTATAAATGTTTTATATTTAATGGAAAAATGATTTCATGAAATTGATTGTTTTTATTCTCTTTAAATAAATCATTATTTTCACATTATAAATGTTTCATATTTAATGAAAAAAATGATTTTATAAAATTGGTTGTTTTTCAAAGTTTATGGTTTAATTGAAAGAATTTGAAAACTTTGAAATAAACAAGTATTGCTTGAAACTTTGGTAAAGGACTTATTTGGAAAGTGTCATAGCATTTTGGGCTATACCATAATTTCAGAAAGTTTTGGGATTAACAAAGTATTATTTAGAAATTCTGAAATTGGACTTATTTGCAAAGTTTCATACCGTTTTGGGCCATAGGACAGTTATATAAAGTTTGAGGGTCAAACTGTTATTTTACAAAATAGTGCACTATAGTAGTCACTGTAGCATTCACTGTAGCGGTCACTGTAGAAAACGGCGATCCGACATTTGGTTAACGGCTCGCCGACATCGAGCAGAATTGAAGATCAGCCTCTGGACACTAACGGCGATCCGACTTCTTACTAACGGCTCGCCGACATCTAACAGAATTGAAGATTAGTCTCTGGACACTAACGGCGATCCGACATCTAGATAACGGCGATCCGACAATTTGAAAATCAGCCACAACGGTCATATTGACCAGTCAAACGGCGATCCGATATCTAGCTAACGGCGATCCGACAGTGATCAAAAAGTGAATAACGGCTAGTTTTCAGCTCCAACTATAAATAAGCTCAATCCAATTCAAACAAGGGTGATTCCAACGATTATCATTGAGCAAAATATTGAGAATACATCTTTCATTGAGCTTTAAATCATTGTATTCATCTCATTCATTCACACATTGAGCTTTCACTTGAGATCAAACACATTGTGTGAGAGAGATTCATTTGTAATCTTTTTTGTAAAATCAAGTTAAAAGATTGTAAGTGTTGGGATACACTTGGGTTAAGAGATTGGGGATAATCTCTTGTTGTAAAGGTTCATTGACACCTTGGAAGTCAATTGTAAGCGTTTGAAGCCTTGGGAGGCTAGCTTAGTGAAATCCTCAAGCCCGGTGAGCTTGGAGGCGTGGACGTAGGCGGGGATTGCCGAACCACGTAAAAATCCTTGAGTTTGCTTTCTCTTCCCTTACTCATTTATTATTGTGCTGTCTTTGAATTTATTGTTTTCGAATTTATTAAGTCATTAGATTGGATTGTTGTATGGTTTGCTTAGGATAATTTTTAAAAACCCAATTCACCCCCCTCTTGGGTTGCCTAGATAGTATTTCAATTGGTATCAGAGCAAGGTGCTCTTGTTTAGACTTAACCGTCTAGAGTGAAAGATCAATGGCAACCTATAGTGACTCAACCTTTAGGGAAGTACAATCCACAATTAGACCACCGTTCTTTGACGGTAATGACTACCCATATTGGAAAACTAGGATGAGAATTTATTTACAAGCTTTAGATTATGAAATTTGGGAAGTTGTTTGTGATAATTTACTCATTCCTAGAAAGAATGGTTTAAGTGAGTTAGATAAGAAAAAGATGTCTTTAAATTTCAAGGCTATGAATGCTTTATTTTGTGCCTTAGATAAAAATGAATTTCATAGAGTTTCAAATTGTTCTAATGCTTATGAAATTTGGAGAAAACTCGAAATTGTGTATGAGGAGACCACAAAGGAGGAGGAATTTCATGAAGTGTCGAATTTGGCACTTATGGCAATTGGAGATGAATCGGATGATGAACTTGATGAGGTAAGTACTCTTCCTACATATGATGAATTACATGATGCATTTAAAGAATTGTATGATGAGTGGATGAAAATTGGTAAAAAGAATGCATGTTTTAAGAAGAAAATGCTAGAACTTACAAATGAAAAGTATACCATGCAAAAATGCATTGATTCATTTAATGAGAAGATAAAGGAGTTAGAATTAGAAAATAAAACATTGCATGATGAAGTTGCATTATCAAATGAGAAATTTAGCACTTCACATGAGCATCAAGAATCATATGTAGATGACTTGAAAAATGAAAATGATGCTTTACAAAAATGCAATGATTCATTAAATGAAAAGCTTAAAGGACTAGAGATAGATAATAAAATGTTGCATGATAGAATTGCATCATTTAAATGTCAACAAAGTATTTCGTATGAGCATGAAAAATCACATGTTGATAAATTAATGAAAGAAAATGATGTGCTTAAGAAAAAGAGTAATGAGCTCAATGAAATTGTTTTGAAATTCACAAATGGGCAAAAGATGTTGGATAACATGCTTAATTCACAAAAATGTGTGTTTGATAAAGGAGGACTTGGGTATAAGCCTTACTTGAAACAAAAATATTATAAGAATTATTTTGTTAAGGCTACCTCCACAAATGATCAAGTTGTATGTCATTATTGCAATCAAAATGGTCATGTGAATTTTAGATGTCCAGTCAAGAGAAATGCATATTATGGAGCAAAATGTATTTGGGTTCCAAAAGGAACCATTTCTAACACTCAAGGACCCAAGAGCATTTGGGTACCAAAGGGCACAACTTGAATATTTTTTTGTAGGTACCACAAATAAGGAATGGTGGAGAGTTCCTTGATGAAGCTTGTGAGGATGATCATGGTCTAGGCAAAAATAATGAGGCAAGATGGTTTAATTGTTTTGATAACAATTATTGCCTTATTGATTATGAGTGATAGTCTTCTAAGCTTAGTAAGTATTTAATAATTCATTTGGTATCATGTTGAGTGAATCATGAAAAATGGATAGTAGCTTGAATTTGTGATAATATACTTATATGTTTACATGATTGAATTATCATTGTATTTAATATTGAGTGTTTTATCATGATGCATGGTTATATATATAAGATGATAGCTTGTCAACTCATCATGACAGCTTTGTTTGATTTTGATGATTATATAATGCCTAAGCTTGATAAATGAGTGATATGCTTGAATTATTAATTTTTTGAATGATTATATGTTTAATCGTCGTTGAAAATCTTTAGTCCGCACATGCTGAAATGAATCGGTCATAACGTCTTCTAGAGAACTCCAAATCTAGCTCTGTAAAATTTATTGGAAAGCTCACTCAATTATCTTTCCAATGGTATATAGCATGCACGTTACTTCTTGCTCAATCAATACAGTTTTTATTCCAAATTTGACCTTTCTGCATTTTATCCTGAGTTTGCATAGGCTGTAATGAATTGGTCATAACTTCTTTTAGAGAACTCCAAATCCATATCTGTAAAATGTATTGGAAAGCTAACTTAATCATCGTTCTAACGGTATATAGCTTGCATGTTAATTCGTACTCAATCAATACATTTTTTATTTTGAAATTTACCTTTCTGCATGTTCTTAAGTTTTGAATATGCTTCATGATTGTATGCTTGTTGGATGCTTATTGTTTCATGACTGTGATGAATGAATTATATGCATGAATTCTTGTGTCGTTAATTGTGTTATATCATCATTCATTTATAAAATTGACATCATTGTTTGATACGATTTCATATGCATTGTTGCTTTCATTGTGGATTGATGATGATTATTGTTTGATATTTGGATGCAAATGTTATATTTTAAACACAAAAGATAATCTTGGCAAATTTGATCCAAAATTTGATGTTGGTATTTTTCTTGGCTATTCAAACACAAGCAAAACTTATTGGGTGTATAACAAAAGAACTTTGATTGTAAAAAAATTTATACTTGTTATATTTGATGAGTCTAATTCTTCCTCTATGGAGAAAGTTTTTTTTTTTTTTATGATAATGTAGATGAAGAGCTACAAGAAGATTATCAAATGATAGCCAAAAGAATGCACCACTTGAAAATCAAGAGGAGCAATATGAAGAAACAAATGCGAAATAAAATGAAGGTACTTCTCAAATACTCCCCAAGGAATGGAGGTATGTTTCTTCTCACCTTAAGAACTTAAGTTTGAAAGATCCATCACAAGGTGTAACTACTAGATCATCACTTAAAAATATATGTGAGCATTTATAATAATATATTTGATCAATTGTTCTTTAACTCATCATTATGGCTTTTCTTTTTAGCTATGTTGATTTTGATGATCTATAATGTCATATGTTGATTTTGATTATCTATATATTGCTATTATGTACTTATGCTTTGATGATAAAGAATGTGCATTGATGATTACATTGTATTTGATGAAGTTTTGATCTTATGCAATCTATGATTAGTAAATGAATGCATTTTTTGTATTTTATCGATGTATTGTTGAATATGTTTTACTTGTTTTAAATAATATCGAAAAATGGAGAAATTCATATACTTCGATATTTTTAAGCATATGAGATTTTTTTTGTTATATTGAAATGTCACATTAGATATTTGATGAGTTTAATTGTCTTTATTTATAAAATGTGATTGATAATTATGGAGCTTGAATATTTGATAATATGCATGCCAATTTGGTAAAGAAATCAAAACCTCTTTGCGAAGAAGAATTTTCAAAAATTCAGCATAAACTTGGAATGATTTGATTTCTTGATGATTTTGGTAATTGATGATTATATGTGCTTGATTTGAAGTCTTGATAGGGGGAGACAAATATGATATATTTTTGGATAAAATCATTTTGGTTAAATTATTAAATTGGCCATATATTTAGGGGGAGCATGTAATATGATTTTGGATAATATGTATTTTGAACTTTTTTGTTGTCCAAAGGGGGAGACAAAGGTTATATCATTTCTATTTTGTCAAAATGAGGAGAATAACATGCATTTTGAGTAATTGTTTTGATAATTGATATTTGATTATGATGATAATTTTGATGATTTTGAGATATGATAATGATTTGATTACATGGGTATTTTATATGATGATTTTATGTTTTGAGTTATTGATTTGATCACTAATGGATTAATAGTTCATGATCATTTTATGGTTAATGGATTATATAATGATAATAATTTGTGAGTAATATTACTAATCTTGTATTTGAAGTGATGCTTGTTGTTAGGGGGAGATTTTATCGAAATTTCTATTCGAACAACATGGGTAACAAATTTCCTATTCTTATTCTTTTCCTTTACGTTTTTTTATGATGAAGAGGGAGAAGAATACATGTTTTCAAATTTTTAAAAAAATTTGCTACTTTTATCTTTGCCAATTAAGTTTTTCTTTTTGATGATGAGGGGGAGAAAAATCAATGTATTTAAATCATTAATTTAGCTAATTGGCAAATTGTAAAAAAAATTTTTATTTAGGGGAAGCAATTTGTGGGATCATTCTTTAAATACATGAAATGTTTGTCATCATCAAAAAGGGGGAGATTGTTAACATATATGTTTTCATAATATTGATTTTGATGATAACAAACAAGATTAAGAATGACTAATCTTTTAAGCTCAAATTATTGAAAAATATATTTTTGAATAAATCATTATTTTTACATTATAAATGTTTTATATTTAATGGAAAAATGATTTCATGAAATTGATTGTTTTTATTCTCTTTAAATAAATCATTATTTTCACATTATAAATGTTTCATATTTAATGAAAAAAATGATTTTATAAAATTGGTTGTTTTTCAAAGTTTATGGTTTAATTGAAAGAATTTGAAAACTTTGAAATAAACAAGTATTGCTTGAAACTTTGGTAAAGGACTTATTTGGAAAGTGTCATAGCATTTTGGGCTATACCATAATTTCAGAAAGTTTTGGGATTAACAAAGTATTATTTAGAAATTCTGAAATTGGACTTATTTGCAAAGTTTCATACCGTTTTGGGCCATAGGACAGTTATATAAAGTTTGAGGGTCAAACTGTTATTTTACAAAATAGTGCACTATAGTAGTCACTGTAGCATTCACTGTAGCGGTCACTGTAGAAAACGGCGATCCGACATTTGGTTAACGGCTCGCCGACATCGAGCAGAATTGAAGATCAGCCTCTGGACACTAACGGCGATCCGACTTCTTACTAACGGCTCGCCGACATCTAACAGAATTGAAGATTAGTCTCTGGACACTAACGGCGATCCGACATCTAGATAACGGCGATCCGACAATTTGAAAATCAGCCACAACGGTCATATTGACCAGTCAAACGGCGATCCGATATCTAGCTAACGGCGATCCGACAGTGATCAAAAAGTGAATAACGGCTAGTTTTCAGCTCCAACTATAAATAAGCTCAATCCAATTCAAACAAGGGTGATTCCAACGATTATCATTGAGCAAAATATTGAGAATACATCTTTCATTGAGATTTAAATCATTGTATTCATCTCATTCATTCACACATTGAGCTTTCACTTGAGATCAAACACATTGTGTGAGAGAGATTCATTTGTAATCTTTTTTGTAAAATCAAGTTAAAAGATTGTAAGTGTTGGGATACACTTGGGTTAAGAGATTGGGGATAATCTCTTGTTGTAAAGGTTCATTGACACCTTGGAAGTCAATTGTAAGCGTTTGAAGCCTTGGGAGGCTAGCTTAGTGAAATCCTCAAGCCCGGTGAGCTTGGAGGCGTGGACGTAGGCGGGGATTGCCGAACCACGTAAAAATCCTTGAGTTTGCTTTCTCTTCCCTTACTCATTTATTATTGTGCTGTCTTTGAATTTATTGTTTTCGAATTTATTAAGGCATTAGATTGGATTGTTGTATGGTTTGCTTAGGATAATTTTTAAAAACCCAATTCACCCCCCTCTTGGGTTGCCTAGATAGTATTTCAATTGGTATCAGAGCAAGGTGCTCTTGTTTAGACTTAACCGTCTAGAGTGAAAGATCAATGGCAACCTATAGTGACTCAACCTTTAGGGAAGGACAATCCACAATTAGACCACCGTTCTTTGACGGTAATGACTACCCATATTGGAAAACTAGGATGAGAATTTATTTACAAGCTTTAGATTATGAAATTTGGGAAGTTGTTTGTGATAATTTACTCATTCCTAGAAAGAATGGTTTAAGTGAGTTAGATAAGAAAAAGATGTCTTTAAATTTCAAGGCTATGAATGCTTTATTTTGTGCCTTAGATAAAAATGAATTTCATAGAGTTTCAAATTGTTCTAATGCTTATGAAATTTGGAGAAAACTCGAAATTGTGTATGAGGAGACCACAAAGGAGGAGGAATTTCATGAAGTGTCGAATTTGGCACTTATGGCAATTGGAGATGAATCGGATGATGAACTTGATGAGGTAAGTACTCTTCCTACATATGATGAATTACATGATGCGTTTAAAGAATTGTATGATGAGTGGATGAAAATTGGTAAAAAGAATGCATGTTTTAAGAAGAAAATGCTAGAACTTACAAATGAAAAGTATACCATGCAAAAATGCATTGATTCATTTAATGAGAAGATAAAGGAGTTAGAATTAGAAAATAAAACATTGCATGATGAAGTTGCATTATCAAATGAGAAATTTAGCACTTCACATGAGCATCAAGAATCATATGTAGATGACTTGAAAAATGAAAATGATGCTTTACAAAAATGCAATGATTCATTAAATGAAAAGCTTAAAGGACTAGAGATAGATAATAAAATGTTGCATGATAGAATTGCATCATTTAAATGTCAACAAAGTATTTCGTATGAGCATGAAAAATCACATGTTGATAAATTAATGAAAGAAAATGATGTGCTTAAGAAAAAGAGTAATGAGCTCAATGAAATTGTTTTGAAATTCACAAATGGGCAAAAGATGTTGGATAACATGCTTAATTCACAAAAATGTGTGTTTGATAAAGTAATTAAGTAATTAATTTTTAGTTTTTAATTACCGACATCTATTTCTAATAGATCTAAATTCCTTACACAATATAATCGAACCCAATAAAAATTCAAATCTAATTTAATCTAATATGATCAATCCGACTAAAATAAAAATTGTTAATTGCTCTCCAAAGTTCTAAATACTGACAATTGAACAAAAAAAATATTTCTTTAATATTTCATAATTCATGTGTTTTATTATTATATGGTTGACAAAAAAATAAATTGAAATTTTAATATTGAAAGCAAACATTGGCTATGGGTTGTCATTTGTACTCTATATTATTATTATATACTTATAATCATACAAAATTAGATTTTTTTTAAAAGGAATATTAGGTTCTTTTTAGCAAATTAAATGTAAAAGCGACATGTAGCTTTTTTTTAAAAATAAATAAAGAAAATAAAGATTAATTGATTGGATTGATTTGTATTGGATTTTAATGCATAGATCCATAAACAATTTCAATAACATTGGATATTCCATTTTACAATTTAATCCAATCCAATCAAAAGGTCAATCTGATGAAAATTCGATTGCTTTATATTGCATCAATTGGTTTGATCGAATTGGGCTAGATCTTGAACACACTTAATAACATAGCTGCATTCACAATTTCTTGAAATATTTTTTTCCCTCTTTCACATATTACTTGTTCGTTTAAAAATATTTTGCAGCAGAAACCATTGAATCACAATTGTTACAAAATATATAAAATTATTGTACATTAGGTATTGTACATTTACTTTTTTGAGTAGTAATTCAAGCTCCCAAGACATAAACTAGTCACTAGCAATTTAATAGATCACAATTCGTCAGCAACAATCTTCCTTGGTTATGATTTAAGTTCGAACTAGTCACCAACAATTTAATAGATCACAAGTCTAAATATAAATTCTAAATCTACTCCACTAGAAGACTGGAACCAACCTCCATAATTGTACGCTACCTGTAATAGTGTTCTCGAATAATTATTTGAACCATGCCACATTAATTTCTTTATTAAACAATTTCTTTGTGCCACATCATTAATTAGATTGTTATCTCAACTGTGCAATCGGTTTAACTATATCTTATTCATCCTTGACACTTAGTAATTTTCTCTATGATCATTTTCAACATACTAATTATGTTGACACACCCTGACCATAGAATTTTATGATCAATTACTGAAAATCCCATCAAGAGATGTGTTGTAAAAGTTTTTTGTTGTTAATATATAATTTCACAACTCATAATTACTTCTACCAAAATACTATGTAATTTTGATTATAAATATATTTCGCATCCACTGATACCTCAAATAAAATAAAAATCACAATCATAAAACTATAATTAACTCAAGATTATAATTACAGTAAAATTAATGCTTATGAAACTTAATAAGTTTGGCAACCATTGCAAAGTTTAACTAAATCTCATTGTGATCTAGTTCAATTTAATTAAACTAAATTAGTAAATTCATACATGATTAAGATAAATTATTCAACTTTATTTTATTAAACGATAACTTGTAATTATGTCTTTTGTAAATTTATATGATGATCATATAAATAAATATAGTATGATTAAATAGACTTTATTCAAATTATTAATACACCCAAGATATTCAATGCAAGAAAACAAGGTTTATGTTACCCCTCATGTGCCCACAAAGGCGGCCTTTACATATGTAACTAAATTTGTGACCGTTGATAACTTCCTTTATGTGATGGCAAGACTGCCGTCACATTTGTTACTAAATTTGTGCCGTTCAAAATGTCATTTACTATTTTAATATTTATGTTTACTTACAAACTAAACCCTAAATTATTTTCCCAAAAAAGAAAACTTAGTCGATTAGTCCCAATCTCGCTCTGCTTGTGCCTGGCATCCAAAGCCTTAGCTGGTCATTAGAAAATGGTGTAAAACGGTAGCGATCTTCTTCTTTTTCTCTTTCTCAACTTTTTAGGTAAGCTTGTGATTATAGATATTGATCTTGAGTTAACAATTTTTACTGCAGCCGTCCGTGTGAAGTCTTGTCGGAAAAATGTTTTGTTCCTGCATGTTGAAGCTCCTGCCATCTTGTTCCATTGGTGAGTTTGTTTACTCAAATTAAGATCGATTAGCTTTCATTTCAATGTTTATCAACTGAATATAGTTTTCATTTTAATGTTTAACAGTTAACATACAAATTAATTCAAAAGAAAAGCCAAACTTGCTTAAATTTACTTTAATTTTAATGTTTATAAGTAACTTCGCTTGGGTCTTAGTAGGGATGGGAATTTTTTCTGTTGGAGGATCCTATCCCTGTTTAGGACAAAATTAGAACATATTTTTGTGCCAAAAGAATAAAGGGACGAAAGTTGGGTTTTTTTTATCCCACTTACATAAACTAGACAGGACTAGAATTGGCAAATCCTGTCCCCATCCCATCCAATTGCCAACTCTATTGATTTGGTTTATTATTATGTTATTGAATTATTAGATATTTTAACATGATTGAAATTGATTACTTTCCAAATCTATAGTTTTTGAAGCGTAAGCCTTAATATAAATATGCAATGGAAGAAAATAAGCAATTAAAAAAATTAGTATAAAATTATATTCGAACGAGCATGTAGTAAAAATAAAATTATTATTTGATTATTTTACTTTGTATTTATTCAAGATTTTTGCTATATTGAATTATGATGATCCTTAAAAGAAAAAGTCAGAATTTATTTATTTACATTGGGGATTGTTCAGGATAATGGGATAGGACGAGATATTTAATGAGATGAGATTAGGACAAATTTTCGTCGCAAAAAAATAAAGGATGGGAATGAGACATCCATAAGTTTATGTATACAACAGAAAAATCACTACAACACGCCTGCCAAAAACCACCTATTGCAGGTAATTTTGTAGGTTGTGTGGTTTTAGTATTATAAATTGAAACTTACTCTAAGTTGTGGGTGGGTTTGGTATTAACTAAATATCTGACGGATACCCCATGGGTATTTGCTAACCTGCAACTTTTTTTAATTAATTTTAATTAAAAAATATTTAAACCTAAAAATATATTTATATACTTATTATAACTTTACTTATTATAATTTTTTAAGACTATTATTTTTTTAACTTAATGTATCGATTATTTCATTTTTATAATTTTGTTCTTCAGATTTGTATTTAAAAAGTATTTTTCTTTAGAAAATATTAATCTTAATCATTATTATAGTAATCGTGTTGGATGAGTGCTGATAGTGGTGAATGAAATGAAGATATTCTATTCGAACTTGTGTTGAATGATAATATAAAATGATAATTGTTATATTTAGATACTAATTTGTGACTTTTTTTAATGAATTTATGTATTTTATATTTAAATTTGAGAATTTGTGTTATATATATGTTGAAATTTTAATTTTACATTTACATTGGTTAAATTTAAAATTGAATATATTATGTGGAATTTTAAGTTATTACTAAAAAATTATATATTGAATATTTATGATTTTAAAATATGGAAACTCATAAAAAATCTATCAGTTACCATTGTGAGTTCTTAAAAAAATTAAAACCCACAGCGGGTTGCAGGTGAATTTAGTAATTTAAATTTTGTATGGATGCGAGTTTAGTAATGACAAACCCGGTACGAGCAGTGTCCATTATCATCCCTAATTCCTCTTAGTATTTAGTCCAAAGTTATGATTGAACCTGAAATATGACTACCGCCGTAGTTAACAAGTAACAAGTAGGAACGGAAGGTCAAACACAACGCGACACTGTCAAAATGTTAGAAAATTCTTGGCACTAAAGCCACCACAAATAGAGATATAAGAAAACGCAAATAATTTTACTTCTCTTCCTAAAAAAAAGCTATGGGCTTTCAGATTTTTCTTCTTTTAGTGGCAATGGTTCTTCCTATCTCTTCAGGGTTCGCAGTTAGAGACCCGACAGAGATTTCCACTAACAAGCAAAATTGTGAGCTCATTAATTAATTAACCATATATATTTATTGAAATACACACACACACACACACACATCTCTAGCATAGGTATCTGTATCTTTTAATTAATTATTGAGACTACTGTCTCAAAATCATCTTAAGAAAAATGTGAACACCGCACCTAATTTTGTGTATTTATAAATGGGAAAAGTTCGATTGATTTTTTTCCCCTTCTAAAGCGAGGTACCTGAGTGAGCTAAGAAAAGTCTAAGTCCACGAGGACCACGACTGATGCAAACTGGCCTTTGAATCATGTAAACCCAAATGTATTTTGAAACAAGTGTCTTCATCATCCTTGCCAGTTCGCTAACATGATTATCCTGAAAGATATTTCAATCGAATTAAATCTTTGAAGCCGTTTGCATCGGTGTTGCACAGATTTTCGTTCAGTAATCCCGGGGGCTTTCACCTGATTATGGATTCAGGTTGTGAAAGATACATTTAGGTTCTGTTTGATATTAAGAATAGGTAATTGTAGGTTATGTTTGTTTTTCTATTTGAAATTTAAATAGATTTATTTTTTTTTTGTCTAAGAAATGAATATATGTAAATTAGTCTGAATTTTAAATAGACTTGAATGTCCAAGTTTGAAGATCATGTTTGTTTGTTTTTTTTTTGTCTGAAGTTTTAAAAATAAATAACAAGTTGATTTTTTTTTCAACATAAAAATTTAGTATCAAGTGATTTTACATTTGTGCCCTTAAAAATTTTATTGTTAAATAAATAATAAACATCTCAAAAAATATAAATAATATAGTATTTAATTACAACATACATTATGTTCAAATGAATAGGGCCTTGGAATATTATAAACTAGAGTAGGTTGACCAATTTTTGTTGCACTTTATGATGTTTTATATGAAAAATACCCATAAAAGTTTACAAAAGCAAATAATGTTAATGTGAAGAAAATAAGAAAATAAAAATAAAAATAATCTCAAACTATATTTTCACAAGTTATTAAGATGAATAGAAATGTTGATTAGTAATTGTAATTTAGGTAAAGATGAAAATCAAAGATATTTTGGAAAATACGTTGTAATGATGTCACCAGACTTTTCAGATTTAGTAAAAAGTTAAAAAATTTGGCCTAATAGTTTGATAACTTGATGACTAAAAATTTCATTAAGTTAATAAAATAAATAAACTTAATTACATAAGTGGTTCAAATCAAGTCACTTAAATTATTAAGTTAGAAAAACAAAGGCTCCCTTAGTTTAAAAGTTATAATATAAAAGTATTTAGTAAACAATTGCTGATGTACCATAAAATCTATATTAATTTGATCAACCATTTTTATGATAAAAAATTTATAATATCTTTATTAATTGTGTCAAAATCATGATTTAAAAGTTACAGTTATTATACATTATTAATTTTTATTTTAATTATAATTATAATTTATTTTTAACAACTATAACTTGAAAAGTACAATATATCAATACCAAACCAACCTTAATTTAACAAGGGCAGAAAGGATGGATTAAAAGCTATCTAAAATAGGTTACTGGATAAAAAAAGTTATCTAACATGAGGTTATCGAGACTAATCACGCTTGGATTGAGTATTGACTTCGAAGTCGTTCCTGATGAGTTTTTGCCGTAGCTAACGGGTGACGAATCGTCTGCATGTGTATTAATGATAATGAGTTTTTGTCGTGGCTAACAGGCAACGAGTGGTATCAATTGTCGTGGCTAACCGGCAACGAGTGGTAGCAAAGATCGATACGTTCATATGCGACATGAGAGAAGACTCCATTTCGTAATTATCACGTCCGGTGACTCCGGTCAATGCACACACTACTTATTTAGAAGATAAGGTGGCTGTGTATTTTAACTACAAAATATTGAAATATTTTTAATTATAATAATTTATATTTTAATATTAAAATTTATAATTTTTTATTATTATGATCCAAAAAAGTTTGTATTATTTATTATACCTATCAACGTCAATGATATTAATTAAGCATAATTTAGTTAAATGTTTGTTTTTATATTAAGTATATTTCTAATTTTATATTACAACTAAGAAATAGAACCACATTTCGTGCGGTTTTAAAAAAAGAATTTAGTATTATTTTTTATTACTTTATACTTGATAAAACTGATAAAAAATATAAATTGATTTTTTTTAAAGATGACGCAACTTTATAAAACTAATGTTATTTATGAAAATTAATTATTTTTTTGTTAACTTTAAAAATATAAATTAATGTGTATAGTTAAGTGTATACAACGTTTTCATCAATAAAAATTATGTTCACACTAATCAACTTTCAATTCTTCTTGGTATTAATAAACTCTCACATTTTACAAAGCCTAACCCTTATCATCCAACTATTTTTATCATTGTTTAACTCGTTAAGAAAAGAATACTCCATGAAACACAAAATACAAAAAATTTAAATAAGTCAAAAAATAAAACACAAGAACATTTCTAAAGAGGATGTTAGTTAAATAATAAAAAAAACCCAAACATAACAAATCTTAAATACTTAATATTTATATAGTTTGAAGAAACCAAAAGATACTAAATAAAAGGTTGCATAATTAACTATGAAAGTATGACATTAAAATTAGGTTCTAGTGGTATTGGTGAGGAAAGATGAAAGAACATTCCTTCGTATATTAATTAGTTGATATATTTTAAACCACTAAAGTTTAGTTGTTGGCTTAATAAAATAAATGAATGTTTCAAAACTATAATTAATTTATTATTAATGGTTACATATTGTTGAATTTAAATAGAAAGAAGAAGAGACATGTAATCTTTTATAATCTACTAATTATTTTCTATTTTTAATATTTTGTAATGTAATTATTTTTTAATCTCAACCAATATATTAGATTATAGAAAATATAAAAAGATGAGAAATAATAATGTCACAAATCTTAACTACTTAATATTTATAGAGTTTGAAGAAACCAAAAAGTACTAAACAAAAGGTTGCATAATTAAATATGAGATTATAGCATTAAAATTAGACCCTAATGGCATTATTGAGGGAAGATGAAAGAACATCCCTTTTTCAAACGTTGGGGGTCTATGTGTCTCTTATTCAAATATTGAGGGTCTTTGTGTCATTTTCCCTAATATTTATAGAGTTTGAAGAAGCCAAAAGACACTAAACAAAAGATTGAATAACTAAATATGAGATTATGATATTAAAATTAGGCTCTAATGGCATTGTTGAGGGAAGATAAATGATCCTTCATTCTTATATTAATTAATTGATATATTTAAGCCACTAAAGTTTAATTGTTGGCATAATAAAATAAAGAAATGTTTCAAGATTTATAATTAATTATTATTAATGGTTACATATTATTGAATTTAAATAGAAAGATGAAGAGACATGTAATATTTTATAATCTAATAATTATTTTTATTTTTAATATTTTGTTATGTAATTATTTTTTTAATATCAACCAATTTATTAGATAATAGAGAATACAAGAAGATGAGAAATAGTGATGCCATATCACCTCCTCTAGTCATAACTATATATATATAGATATAGATTTTTAATATTTTGTAATATAATTATTTTTTAATCTCAACCAATATATTAGATAATAGAGAATAAAAAAAGATGAGAAATAATGATGCCACAAATCTTAAATAATTAATGTTTATGGAGTTTGAAGAAGCCAAAAGGCATTAAACAAAAGATTGAATAATTAAATATGGGAGTATGATATTAAAATTAGGCTCTAATGACATTGTTGAGGGAAGATGAAGGAGCATTCCTTCCTATATTAATTAATTGATGTATTTAAGCCACTAAAATTTAATTGTTTGCATAATAAAATAAATAAATATTTCAAGACTTATAATTAATTATTATTAATGGTTACATATTGTTGAATTTAAATAGAAAAAGGAAAAGACATGTAATCATTTATAATCTAATAATTATTTTCTATTTTAATATTTTATAATGTAATTATTTTTTAATTTCAACCAATTTATTAAATAATTATATATTAACTGGTATCTTTATTATTAATATATTTTTTATCTTTATTTTTTTGAGTGTCATATTATGATATATGTACAAAGAATATCTACTAATATTTTAGATAATAGAGAATATAAAAAGATGAGATTGAGGGAAGATGAAAGAACATCTCTTCCTATGTTAATTAAGTGATGTATTTTAAGGGACTAAAGTTTAATTAATAGCATAATAAATTTTGAAGAAGACAAAAGACACTCAACAAAAGGTTGCATAATTAAATATGGGATTATGGCATTAAAATTAGGTCTTAGTGGCATTGTTGAGGGAAAATGAAAGAACCTTCTCTTCCTATGTTAATTAATTCATGTATTTTAAGCCACTAAAATTTAATTCGTAGCATAATGAAATAAATAAATATTTCAAAAGACTTATAATTAACTATTATTAATGATTACATATTGTTGAATTTAAATAGAAAGAGAAAAAAAGTACATAGAATATCTACCAATATTTTAGATATTTTAGATAATAGAAAATATAAAAAGATGAGGAATGATATATATTAATAAAGTTACTATTTATTAAATGAGTTAAATATAATCAAATTAATTATGAGAAGATGAAAAGTCAAATCTAAATTTTATTTATTTATTTATTAGATAATAGAGAATATACAAAGAAGTGAAATGGTGATGCCATATCACCTCCTCAAGTCCCAGGTTTATATATATATATATTTTGTAATGTAATTATTTTTTAATCTCAACCAATATATTAGATAATAGAAAATATAAAAAGATGAGAAATAATGATGCCACAAATCTTAAATTTTTAATGTTTATGGAGTTTGAAGAAGCAAAAATGCACTAAAGAAAAGATTGAATAATTAAATATGAGATTATGACATTAAAATTAGGCTCTAATAGAATTGTTGAGGGAAGATGAATGAATCTTCATTCATATATTAATATTAATTAATTGATTATTTTAAGGCACTAAAATTTACTTGTTGGCATAATAAAATAAATGAATGTTTCAAGACTTATAATTAATTATTATTAATGGTTACATATTGTTGAATTTAAATAGAAAGAGGAAAAGATATGTAATCATTTATAATCTAATAATTATTTTCTATTTTAATATTTTATAATGTAATTATTTTTTAATTTCAACCAATTTATTAGATAAAAGAGAATATGAGATGATGAGAAATGGTAATGCCACATCACCTCCTCAAGTCCCAGCTTTATATAGATATATAGATATAGATATAGAAGATTATTTAACAATTTTATAATTTAATCAAAATTTAACTAAATATTTTAAATATTAATTAAAGTATAAATATGAAAGCATAAAATTATAAAATAATTATACAATCTAAAATAATATTATAATTTAATATAAAAATGAATTATAAATGATTTTTTTCCTCCCTCGATTATCATAATATATTATTACATTTTTTTAAAATTTACTTTTACTTTATAACGGTTTCGTATTGATATCTATTCAATTCATAAAATCTTAGATACACGACTTAGGATAGTATTTTTAAACTTTTTGATAAAATTTGTGTACAAGTCCAGAATAATAGTTCAACACGACACATATAATGTTTTTCAATAATCAATGATCCAAATATATTTTCTCGTATGTGATCCAAGTATTTGAGGTTAATTTTTAATACACCATTATAACTATGTCTGGTGTTTTTTTTTCTAAGTGAAAACAAAATTATTGTCGCATTTTTTTTATTTTTGGGAGTTGATGCATAGGTAATAGAACCTGTCAATAATAACATGTCTACAAAGTGGGTCAAAAGTTAAAAAATTGTCGTCAACTACTCAGACCGCCTGCCAACTCCCTACACCGTCTATAAATAAAGATAAGCGAACAGACAGTTTATCATATCCTTCTTCGAAAAATAATCTTATATTGATACAGTAAGAAAAAATGGGCTCTAAAATTTTCCTTGTTTTAGGTCTTTTGGTGGCTATTGTTTTCATATCTTCGGAGGTGGCAGCTAGAGACCTCGCTGAGACTTCCATTGATCACAAGAAAAATGGTAAGGTTAATTAATTATATATTTAGGAGTATCTATCGGTTACTTGCATGATTTTTTCTTGTAACAGATAGAACCCTTACAAGTTATCAGCCGTAAAAGTGGGTGTCCTAAGTATACTAAAGGCAGCCCTTTGGAGTTTGAAATGGATACGCGTTTACATGTATAGCCATATAAATAACACTTTGTTGTAAAATATTAATTTGCAGCTGAGAAGGCCACTAGGAGAAATGGAGTAAGCGGTGCAAAGTACGGTAATTATGGTTATCCACCTGCTCGTGGCGGCGGCAGCTATAACCGGGGCGGCTATGGTTATCCTCCTCGCGGCGGTGGCTATGGTTATCCTCCTCGCGCCGGTGGCTATGGTTCTCCTCCTGGCGCCGTTGGCTATGGTTCTCCTCCTGGCGCCGTTGGCTATGGTTCTCCTCCTGGCGCCGGTGGCTATGGTTCTCCTCCTGGCGCCGGTGGCTATGGTTATCCTCCTCGCGGCGTCGGCTATGGTTATCCTCCTCGCGGCGTCGGCTATGGTTATCCTCCTCCCGGCGGCGGCTATGGTAATCCTTGAGGTGGGGGTGTCTACGGTGGTGGGTACTCTTTAATTTGCTGGAGAGACTGGTGAAGCGAATTGAAGAGTGAAGCCAGGCCTCACAACTGATCGTGCACCATATACATATATATATATATATGTTTATCCAAATAAATGATGCTGTATGCGTTGTAATAAGTTATTTACGTCTAATGATGCTTCATGCAAGAACTATATATACGTATATGCAACCAAGAATAAATTAAATGAGTGGAGTCTTATTTTTGTTTAAATATTCGAAAAATTCTATCAAACTCCTCCATACTTGATGTCATGATCATTTAATGTACAAATCAGTGGCAGACTCAGAAATTTTATCTAGGAGGGCTTAATAAAATATAATTAAAAATATATTCGACCAAAAATACTAAGTACCAAATTATTGAACTTCATTGAATTATTGAATTAATGATTTTGAACATATTTATGGCTAACCTTGACTCATTTTTAATTTTAAAAAAGTTACATACTCTAATAACTTCATTGTCAACTTAATCAACAATTTGAAGTTTTGTTGTTTTCAAACAATAACTTAAATTAATATAATTATTTGGGTAAAAAAAAATACTATAAATAGTAAGAAATTTAGTTGATCAAATAACTCTAACTCAATTAAACCCATTTAATTCGTATAAGAAAACCTTAATATTTTCTTTGTTTTTTATCTAAACATGAGAAAGAGACTGCAAATTTATTTTTGAAAGGATGTTGAAATGGTTGGCTAATTACGAAGCTAAAAACTGATGACTTTGGACTTGATATTTTTGAAAATGATGTCAATAAATTAAATCATGACTTAGGGACCACTTTCTGGACTGCTGTTAAGTTCCCCCATGATATGAATCCTATACATCTTACATATCCACTCCAGTTAAATGTTAAATGGGTAAATTTAACATAGTTTAAAAAATATTGATAGGCAAAAAGCACCAAGTGAAAATAAAACAGTTATAATTAATGAACGTTACAGATCGTTAATTAATTTATCATCTAGTAATCTATGATCACTAAATTAAGTTATGAATAAAGAAAATAAAAGAGTACTACTACTACCCTAGATTTTTATTCTAAATTTTTATCCCAAAAATCTCTCATATCATTACAAGAAAAATTGGTTTATGTGGGCACTAATTGCCGTCATATACGATCTTTATGACGACTTTGTGAGGGGTTACATATGAGTGCGTTGCATATGCTTCCTAACCATAATTCTCACACTACGAAGTATCTTTTGTAACGGCTATTTAGCCATTGCTTAATGCCGTCATAAACTCACAATTAAAAATTTCCGCTCATAGAATGTACAAATCCAATCAGGTGAAATACCAACAAGAAAAGGATATACTAAGGGAAAACATATAGCCTATCGTGTATTCATTGCAATATTAAATGACAAATGACTCATAATTTTTTAAAAAGAATATAAATTAAGCATTAATTCTCAAAACTATATTCAATAAGAACACTTTATATTTCAATACAACAACTACATAGCGACGGACATTCCGGGCTTTTATCAAATGCTTAGCACAAAATAAAGTAGCTGAGACCATCAACATAATCTACAAGGAGTATGGAAAGCTCCGAAAAATCCAGACGTGGAAAAAACCCTAGCGCTGGAGGAATTTTCCCTCCGCCGTTCAAGGAGACTAGAACAACTAAGAAAGCACGGTTTCGTGATGAGGAAGTTGATGATGATACCCCTGTGCAGATTTCGTATAAGGAAACCCTCGTGAACTCAACGCGAGCAATGGAGACGGGTTATGGTGGTGAATCAGTGGATTGGGAGTTTGAGGAAGGGGATGTGACTGAGAATACAGATGGACCTATGCTTTCTATAACATTCTCGGATAGGGTTCATGAGAAGTTATGTGAACCATGGAAGAACTCAGTGATAGTGAAGCTGCTGGGTCGCACAATCGGTTATAGAACACTCTGTACGAGATTGAATGCCATGTGGAATAGACCTAGAAAACAATTATTTCCTGGTTCGCTTTCGTTCTGCTACTGATGTTGTCGATGCCCTAACAAAAGGCCCGTGGATTATTATGGGACATTATCTCACGGTGCAACCATGGACGTCATCTTTTGATTTCAATACAACGGATATGGAGCAAGTTAATGTATGGATCCGTTTACTTGGACTCGCTGTTCATCTATACAACCGGAAAGTTCTTCAGCAGCTCGGAGAGTTGGTGGGTACAGTGATTAGAATAGATTCGAACACATCAACCTCAGTGCGTGGAAGATTTGCACGAATTGTAGTTCATTTCTCCCTAGCTAAGCCTTTAATTTCTCAGTTTGTGTTGGATGGGAAGGTTCAAAAGGTAGAGTATGAGGGATTGCCAGTGATTTGCTTCACATGTGGAAGATACGGCCATAGTAGTAGCAGTTGCAAGGATTCGAATTCAGCAAACAATTCTGGAGAGGGTGCTCAACCACAACCTAATATGCAGCCTCAGGGAAACATTATCCAACTAGATGAACACTGTAATATTGCTAGTAATGCCGAGCCTTTTAGACTATGGATGATAGCCACGAGAAAAGGCAGAAAATTTATTAGTAGCAAGGACAATAATAATGGCTTTAATAGGAACCGAGACAATACAGGGGCTGGTTTTTCCAGATTTCAAATACTAGAGCAGGTCACGGACGACTGTGAGCACCCCACCCATGCAGCTATGAAAGATAACCCCTCCACTTCTCATCAACCAATCGCGGCCAATCCTTACCGGATATTTACTGCCAACCATGAAGCTAGAAGAAAAAATCCGGCTAGACGTAAGTAGCACATCATAGCTGTTACTGCAAAACCCCAGCGGAAGATGCCAGCTACTCCTCTGAACCCAACCCAAAACCCTTTCCAGCAGAGTGCTTTCACTATAAGAGAGGAAAATACAAACTATTTACCTCATGCAAACCCTAGGACTGAATCATGTCTCAATCATCAGTTCAACCCGAGCCATCAACAAATTTCCCCTCTTGTTACAACCTTGGATCCAAAAAAGCATACGGTGATATTTTGTGCTAACCAAAACTTTCCTTTTGGGGATGTAAGGGAGGCGGTCAATGAGCATGGAGATTGGCTGGGACGGGAATATGAGCACTCGTCTGATCCTTCAGACGCTCAAAATGTTGTTTGTGTAAACGATGTAAATGCTCAAGCACACCCGGCTGTGACTATGGGTGAGAATGAAGGGGAGGAGATGTCCGATGAAGAAGATTCGATGATTGAGGAAACGCCCTCGGCGTTGATGCCTGACGTGAATGGACATCATTAATAAGGTGTATGTGTTTCCTTATTTTGCTTTTATTTATCTCATGATGATTAGCATTATGTATTGGAATGCCAAGGGGTAGCCTCGGCTGATTTTCGGCGCTTTTTCAGGACAATTGTTAAAAATTACAAACCGTCTTTGGTAGTTTTGATGGAACCTCGCATTAGTGGGGTCAAAGCTGATGATTTTATAAAGAAGAGTGGTTTCGACCATTCTCATCGAGTGGAAGCAGTGGGCTTTTCGGGTGGAGTTGCTGCTGAACCATAGGCAGTTTATTCACTTTAAAATATGTAGGAATAATGCTTTTATGTCTTGGGTAACGACGATATATGCTAGCCCAAACCCAATGTTGCGGAGACAGTTATGGAAGCATATGGATAGCATTACTATGTCAATTCAAGGGCCTTGGCTAATTGGTGGGGACTTTAATTCTATTTTGTATGCTTCTGAAAGGCAAGGGGGTGTTACACAAAATTCAGGAGTTTGCAGTAATTTTCGGCAGTGGTTTGATGGGAACCGAATTTTTGATTTAAAATTTAAAGGCTCTCGGTTTAATTGGTCTCGTGGACTCCTGTTTAAACGTCTTGACAGAGCTCTCTGTAATAGTGATTGGTTAATAAAATTTACTGACAATTCTGTTCTTCACCTTCCGAAGGTTACTTCATATCACAGGCCGGTGCTGGTTCGTTTTGAGAAAGCTAATTCCAGACATCGGGGGACTAGGCCTTTTCGTTTTTTGGCACCTAGACTGACTTATGAGCACTTCAATTATTTTGTTAAGAAAGTGTGGGATCTTCAAGCCCATTATAGAGATGCGGCGTCCTATTTTGTCCAAGCGGTTCAAAAGTGGAATAAGGAGGTGTTTGGGAATATTTTTCAGTGAAAACGACGACTAATGGCTTGTATAAATGAGATTCAAGCAGCTTTAGAAAGTTATAGCTCTCGAGGGCTTGTGCGGCTAGAGGCTAGGTTACGAAATGAGTTGGAGATGGTGATGGGTCAAGAGAAAATCCTATGGTGGCAAAAGTCCAGAAAAGATGAGCTTCTGCACGGGGACAAGAACACAAATTTTTTTCACCAAAAAACCATTGCAAGACGATAGAGAAATAGAATTGAAGCTATTCAATATACTTCGGGAAACTGGCTTTATAGTGAGGAAGGGATTCGTAATCATGCAATTGGGTATTTTTCGTACTTATAAAAAAGTGAAGCTGCAACCCCTCAAAGTTATCAGGTACCGAATTTTTCCCAGTCTTGAATGCTCATTATTTGGAGAGTACTGCCGTCTTAGTTTTGGACAATGAAATTAAAATGGTGATTTTTAGTATGAAACCCCTCAAAGCTCCCGGTATTAATGGACTGCATGCCATCTTTTACTAGTCTCAATGGTGAGTTGTGGGGCCCTCCTTTTGCAAGTTTATGACTGATATTTTTAGTTCAGGCAAGATCCCATAGGAAATCAATACTACCCTTTTGGTATTGATTCCTAAAGTGGAGCACCCTACTAGCCTAAGTATGTTTAGGCCTATCAGTTTGTGCATAGTTGCTTACAAAACAATGACTAAAATAATTGCTAACCGATTGCTAGCCTTGTTGCCTGAACTCATAGGCCCTCATCAGACTAGTTTTGTGCCCGACCGCCACATTATTGATAATATTGTTGTTGCTTAGGAAGTGATTCACTCCATGCGAAAGAAATCGGGGAAAAAAGAGTTTATGGCTATCAAGGTGGATCTAGAAAAAGCGTATGATCGGCTTAATTGGTCCTTTATTTTCAATACTCTCCAACAAACTGGTATCCCGATTCAGTTATCTCGACTTGTCATTGAATGTGTAACTTCGGCTCGAATGAGTATTTTGTGGAATGGTGAGGCTATAGCAGAATTTGTCTCGGGGAGAGGAATCCGTTAGGGGGATCCGCTGTCTCCTTATATTTTTGTCTTGTGCATTGAACGGTTGAGTCACGGAATAACCCAAGCCGTGAGGGATGACAGCTGGAAGCCTATTTGTTTGGCCAAGCATGGAACTCCTCTAACACATTTATTTTTTGCAGATGATTTGCTCCTTTTTGCAAAAGCGTCAATTGATCAGGCTTATACTATAGATGCAGTTTTAGAAAACTACTGTCGAAGCTCTGAACCGAAGGTTAATAAGTCGAAAACTAAAATTTACTTTTCTAAGAATGTAGTTTCAAGAGAAGCTCAACTCCTCAGTGATGTTTTGGGGTATTCGGCTACAAATGACTTGGTGTGCTGTCTTGGAATGCCACTTATCCATTCGAGAGTGAATAGAGCTACCTACCAATCAATTCTTAACAAGGTGGATAAGCGGCTCACGGGCTGGAATGCAGCTCATTTATCCTTTGCATGCCGAATCACTTTGGCTCATTCGGTGATTCAAGCAATGCTAATTTACGCAATACAGACAACTTTACTCCCGGCTACGGTGCGTGGGAAACTTGAAAAGTCATGCCGTCGGTTTATTTGGGATGGGAAGTCGAAGAGCCATAAGATGAACATGGTGGGCTGGAACAAAATTTGCATGCCGAAACCTAAAGGTGGCCTGGGGTTTAAGAAGTTGGATGTGATGAATCAGGCTTTATTAATGAAGCTGAGCTGGGAAGTAGTTTCAAACTCAGACAAGTTGTGGGTCAAGGTTATTTACTCAAAGTATGGGTTGGATCCTAGAAACTTGCCGTTATCCCTCCCTGAGAAACAAGGATCTAGAATCTAGAAGGCCATCAAGAGCACGTAGTCAGCCACCATGTAGGGAGCTCGTTGGACTGTCTGTGATAAAGCTCGAACTCGCTTTTGGCTAGACAGCTGGGCAACAAAGCAAGGCCCTTTGATCAATCTCGTTGTTCATCCAGTACCTTAAGAGTTGGTTAATGCTAAGGTGAGTGATTTTATAAACGTGCATGGGGGTTGGAACTGGTCAACTTTTGAACATCTGCTACCTAATTCTATCCTGATGCAAATTGCTTCGGTAATGCCTCATAATCCTCTTTTTGGTGTTGATAAAATATACTGGCGTTTGGAGCCAAGTGGAAACTTTACGGTTCACTCAGCCTATTAGTCTCTATGTCAACTAGAATTCACTGCTACCGATAATGCATGGAATCTAGCATGGTCTTGGAAGGGGCCGGAACCAGCACGCATCTTCCTTTGGCAGGTTCTGTATGCGAAGTTAAAGACCAAGAGTGAACTATCTAGGCGGCATATTCTAGTTTCTATGGGTTGTGATCGTTGTGGGGCTCTACTTGAGGATATTATTCACGTCTTGAGAGATTGTCATTGCATCAAACTGGTTTGGCTTCCGCTTGTTCCAGCTCAGCATCAATTCTCCTTCTTTCAGTCTACTTTACAAGATTGGAATATTGTGAATTTACAAAATAAGTGGAAAATTCCCTCTCTATTATCTTGGGAGTGTATATTCGGCGTAGCGGTGTAGAGATTATTGTATTAGAGGAATCATTTTATCGTAGATGGGAAGTTGGCGGATAGCTCAACAGTCTATTTAGATATTATGGCCAGAGCTAACGAAATCCATAGACTAAATAATTCCCACATAAGTCAGCAGCCGCGGAGGAAGGAAATTTTTATTGGATGGCTTCCACCTCCATGGCCTTGGTGCAAATTGAATACAGATGGATCTTGTAGAAAAGATGAGGGTGCAGGAGCTGGTGGTATTATTCGAGACTCTGTCAGTCATTGGATATCTGGATTTTGTATGAATATTGGAGAAAGTTTGGTATTGATGGCTAAGCTTTGGGGCTTGTACCAAGGATTATGTTTAGCTTGGGAGGCTGGAATAAAACGTCTTTTAGTTGAAGTGGATAGCCTTTGTGTTACTTAATTGATCTCGAAGCAGGTGGTTGTGCCTAACGAATTCTATGCTTTAGTTGCTGCTGTTCAGGAGTTTATTAGCAGAAACCGGCAGATTTCCATCGTCCATATTTATCGAGAAGCAAATTTAGCGACGGATTTTATGGCAAACATGGCTCATTCATACCCCCATGGGTTACACTTATTTTCTAACCCGCCTGTGGGTATTTATTCAATTATTGTACAAGACTTGTTTGGGGTTACTCAACCCCGTCTTATTCCTATCTAGCTCGTTTGATTGAGCCCCATCTAATAAAAAAAAAGTAGCTGAGACCATAATCAGGGCCTCCAGATGTATTCCTTCTTCGTAGTTCTTTGTAAACAAACAACTGATTGATTAATAAAGAAGTATTGATTGTTCCTTGGTGGAAGTAAGCCAAGTTCTTGGCTTAATCACTAATTAAACCCTTTTGTGTTTTTTAATATCTTTTATGTTTCTTGTACATAGAGAGAGGTTAATTTCTTGATTAATTTCATGTTGATCATCATTCTTTGCGCATGATCTTGATTGATCTTGTTAATCGATCTGTGCATTGGTTGCATTGAGTTATGTGTTTCCTTTATTACTTGTACTTGTTAAACAATATATCTTTGCTTCCTCCTTTTACCATTAGTAATATGTGGCTGAACTACTGTCATTTGTTGAAGGGAATTTATCAATTGTATACCTTAGTTTACTCCATTATCAAATTTACTACAATACTTTCAGGGTATATCAGTCGTCCACCCTAAGTTGACAAAATGTATCTACCGTCTACCAAATCGTCAGTTGTCATTTAAATATGATGACGCCAGAGGGGTAATCTGGTCTTTTTATATGATACAAGTGATAATTTAAGGGTATATAAGTGATAATAAGAGATTTTAAGGGTATACAAGTGATAATTTTCAAGGGTAAAATTGTCAATTCACTATAGTTTCGTTAACTTTCAAACGGTAGCTAACGGTTTAGTGGTTGACAAATAACTTTTGTCAATTTAAGATGGACAATTGATACACCCTTAAAGTGTTGTAGTATTTTTTATAAAAGCACAAATTTAAGGTATACGAATGATAATTTTCTTTTGTTGAAAAGATACATTATCAGGTTTTTCACACTTAATCAGTAAGCTGATAGTATTGTTGACTGTCTAGTTAGTTTGACTGTGGACTTTTCTGATTTTACTTGGCTTGACCATCCTTCTTGGTACATAAATCACGTGTTGTTTAATAATCCTAATGAATTCCTTCATTAATGTTTTTGATAACTATCTCCATAGTCCTTTAGTTTCGTAGTCATCTTAAGGGGTAAAGCTCATTATGCCCCTTGATTAGGTGAATCTCTGCCTTTTATTTAATAAATTTCTCAATTTTTCAAGGTTAAAAAAACTTTTATATTTTCTTGATACAATATTTCTACTTCTACTAGCTATGTTAATTAATATGATATTGTTATATACATAGTTATATGTATGTTCTGGATTTATATATGATGAAAGTAAAATATATTTTTGGGAGGGGATAATTACTGCTCAACGGATTTGGGTTTAATGCTCATATGAACTTTGTCCTATAGTCTTTTGACTTGGAGCTAGGGAGCACTTGCTTTTGATTGGTTGAAACAAGTTATATTCTAGAATTCCTCCATAACGAGAACAATATAAATGATCTGATTTTTTATTGGAGCAAACCTACTTTCATCATTGGTAGTTAATAATTGAGAATATAATAATTACGTAAATCTTGACCATACATAAATAAAAGCATATATGTGTCAAAAGATTCTTTAAAGTTCAAATATGATCAGATCATGAAAGGATTCATATATAGTATCAAGATTTTCTCACGATCTGATATTTTATCTGAGCAAACATACTTACATAATTGGCAGTTATGAGAATACAATAATTAAGTAAATCCTCACTATACACACACACACCCATGTGTGTGAGTGCACGTGTGAGACTCATAAAAATAATTTAATAGTCGCATTATGCTTGTTTTAAACTATGTAGGATTATATTTTATTATATAGTATATACTCCATAGAAACTTAAAGACTAACTCATATACAATTTCTAGAGTTGAGAATAACCTTTGGCTTGCATATTTTAGTATAATGATTGATTATAAGTTGATGTGAGATTGTATTTTCACTCATAACATGAATTAAGGTAGATATGTTGAATGTTACAACTTCTAATCTATTGTTGTTGTAGGAATGTATCATTTACGAGTGTGTGACAGTGCAGTAACTAATAAATATTAGCTAACAAATGAAGTGGCATGGCATGCTTATTACGCAGATTTAGAAATTAATACACACAGCACACATACTATAGAAAGCTAAAATGCAAATAATTTCATGCATGCGTGGAAATGAAGAAAATGATAGTAGCATTTTCTTTTCTCTTTTTTTTTAGTAATGATATAGTCACAAATTTTTATACAAACTTATTTTATACAAATTGATTTGATATTAATTCATTGGTTAAATAAAAATATAAAATAATTAAAAATAAATTAATGTGAACTAAGAGACATCTAATCTAACCAATTAAATCATGATACATCGTTTGTACAAAAAAAAATTGTATAAGAGTTTGTAGCTATATTAATACTTTTTTTGTTTCTCCCCCAATCAATTTACTCACTTGAGTGATCATTTGAAGAGATGGCAAAAGAACAAGATCAAAGAGAAAACAAGTAAGAAAAAAACAAAGTGATCTTAGATGAAGCCATTGTTTTCTCTTAAGAAGAAGAAGTTACTAAGCTTGATTTTATCACTGTGATGTTACTTGAGACACGGTGATAAGAACATTGCAGCTTCGCCCTATTTATAGATAGCAAGAGGCTGCTGATAAATTTTAAAAAGAAGCAAAGAATGTTAAAATAATATTGTGGTCCATGAGGTTATCATGTGCATGGAGTCCCCACGCCAGTTAATGAGATTAAAGTCGATGCAAAAAAGGGTCCGCCTAGGTTACATTTAACGTAACTTACGGTCAGCTTATGAACTTTCATCTAACTCCTTATGCTCTATGTTATTTATATTTTATTCATTAATATTATAAACTTTTTGAAATGTAAATTTTCGTTTAACCCCTTATACTCAATTTTATTTTATTAAAACCTTAGAGTATGAATTCGCCCCTATAATTTTAAATTCTCAAAATAACTTCCATTTAATTAAAAAATATAACTATTTTTAAATGAATTATAATTATAATAATTATAATTTTATTATAATCATTAATATTTTTTAAATAGATTATTGTTATTATGAATAACAAGAATAAAAAGCATTATAATTAATTAATCTATTAACAATAATTAATAATATTTTTTATTAAATTGTTAATAATAATAATAATAATTAATGAGTATTTAAAGTCGAAGGTAGCATTGGCAATACATTTACTATTAGTTAGATAATCATTAATTATTATTATTATTAACAATTTAATAAAAATATTATTAATTATTGTTAATAGATTAATTAATTATAATGCTTTTTATTCTTGTTGTTATTAATAATAACAATAATCTATTTAAAAAAATATTTGTGATTATAATAAAATAATAATTATAATTATAATTCATTTAAAAATAATTATATTTTTAATTAAATAGAGGTTATTTTGAGAATTTAAAATTATGGGGGCAAATTCATACTTTAAGGTTTTAATAAAATAAAATTGAGTATAAGGGGTTTAACGAAATTTTACATTTCAAAAAGTTTATAATATCATGAATAAAATATAAATAATATAGAGTATAGGGGGCTAGATGAAATGTCACAGGCTGACCGTAAGTTACATTAAATGTAACTTAGGCGGACCCATGCAACAAAGCAATTTCATTTTGATCTGCGTTATACATGACGTGGGTCCGCTTAAAATACAGCGGATGTATCTCGTATGACTGCTTTTTTTATTTTTTTAATTAAGCACGTAACCGGTCACCGGTACCATCGTTTTAATTGGTTAAAGAGGCCAAACTTAAAAGGTAACTATCACACAGATCCCTCATTTTAGGTAAATATTAAGAAAATCAATTTAAAATTATTAAACTATCAAAGACCCCTTCAACTTGAAAAAATGAAAATAGTTCTTTTTTCTTTTAATTCATGGAAAATATAGTTAATATATTTAACCTATGTACTAGTGAAAAAAATATAATTAAATAAAATTAATTAGACTACTATATTTAAAAATATAATTATATTATTTTTTTAATATTATGTTAAATTAAATGATATTTTGCTTTAAAAATCATAACTTATGTACTAATGAGAATAATATTTAAATATAATAAATTAAAATAAATTATATATTAATTAAGCTATTTTATTATTATGTTATAAATGTAATGATATTTTGCTTAAGAAACTATCAAAACAATTTTATCATCTTTAATTGCATTACAATCTAAATATCTAAACATATAATGAAATCAATTTATTTCTAAATATTTGGAAGAAATCAATCTTACTATCTCGTGATACACATATAGGGATTTAAATCTCTATCTACTAAAATGAGGGTAATGTTCATCTAACTATCGAATTATTATGATTCCAAACATGTAATTACCCCTCAAATACTGTTGTTGTTATTATTAGAGGCTAATATTAATATGTTTTATATATACCACAAATATAAAGCATCTAATATGTGATATTTTTAAATAAAACTCACAAACAATCTCTTATGCAAATTAATTCATACAAACTTATGTAAAATTAATTACTTTATTTAATCTTTTTTGCTATAATAATTTTTTTGTTAAACATTAATCAAATTCATAATGGTACATGACATGGATAATTACAATTTAAATGCAACTAATATTGAATAATGTTATATTATATTGTACTTACAATTGTATAATTTAAGCATGGCAATTATATTTCTAAATTAAATGAAATTATTTGAGTAATACTGCACTCACTAGATAGTTACATGATTTGTAATTTTTTATATTGAATGATGCGCAATTATCATAAAATTTGTTCAATCTTACACTTATATCCATATTTTTCTAAAATTAAGTTAATTTATATAACAATTAAAAATAATAAAATTATATGAAACCATATAAAAATATAAAAATTATATATCCATTTTCATATTAAGTAGTATGTTTGACTAAATTTACTTTTGAAACTCTCTATTCTATTGGAGAGAAATATAATCTTATGAATCTATTTTTATTTATGCATGTTGAACTTGTTATAATCTTATCTTATGTGCAGTGAAAAATGTTTTCGTTGTACTTCTAACTAAATTATATATATATAATTTTATTCTAGTGGTAAAAGGAATTGAATTCGAATATGATTTTTTTTTCAATATAGCTTAATAACTACTAAATTTGCACCCATAGATTCAAACCTCAACTGTTTTGTTTTGAACTCAAATGATTTACAACTAAATTAATTGATAGCCATAATTTGATTATTAATATATTTACATAGTAGTATATCTCATCTATATTAAATTATTAATATAGTTGTAAATAATTAATTTTATATCAACGAAATACACACACACACACACATGTATGTATTATGTAAAATTTTCACATAAAAAAGTTTTATCTTGGCAGGTAAAAATGAAAATATTATTTACCAAATTACAAAAATGAATTTTGAGATTTTTAATGGTCACAACAAATCTATCTATGGAAGTTTTATTATTTATCAAACTTTTATTAGCTTTTTTATTAATTTGAAAACTTTCATATTTTTTTCCAATTTCTACTAATAATATACATACTCACATTATTACATTTCTTTGGAAACACTAGCCGCTCTCCTTAAACCATCAAAGACGCTCAGTCACGTCAAGCCCTCACAAGCCAACAAGCGAGCAGTTGCCGCCGTCTTTATTCCTACACCCATTACAGTCCTATGTATCAGCCACTAGTTGTTTCCCTATCTCACTTTCTCTACACGCAAATCCTAGACCTGCGAGCTGAATCAAGTGGAGGTCAATCAAAGGTTGTCGTTGACCGTTTGAAAGAGCCATCCTACCAAAGCACGAAGAAGGTTGGAGATTGAATTTATTGAAGCCGATCGGGTTATACCTTATAATTGAAAGAAAAAAGCATAAACTGTTTAAAGCCAAACACCCAAACCAGATCCCTAAATTCCCAATTTTCTAAAGCCACAAAACAAAACAGACCCTAACACTTTTAACACAGCCACAACCTAACCCATTCATATGGGTTCCTTCTCTCTCAATTTTGAAGCCGCCGGCTGCCGCCACACCCATCACAACAAAGTCGCTGACACCCAACAGACTCACATGCTTACAATGTAAATTTTCATTTGACTCAGATGCGCTCGAGGAATTTACAACCGAGCAGGTGCGATTTTATTTCTTTATTTATAGGTGTAAAAATAAGAATTTTATTATTTGAAATTGTTTTACTCTCACTAACCAGAGTTAAAAATATGGGCAAGGATTGCAACAAGATGAGGAGATATGAAAATACCAAAAAGAAAACAAAGCTAGGTAGGAAAACCTTTATTTATTTGTTTTCTACTACATATGTAAATGCAAAATAAGTTATTCATTTTTTAGAATGTGAATGCAGCAGAGTTCGATAATTTATTTTATTTAAAAAAAATTTTAATTGTGCAAAGGTCATGTATTGTGTAGCCAACATGTGAGGTAATTCATTACAAGTTTTTACTTGCTGACAAAGATAATCAATTGCTTGCAGTGACCATAGAATTAGAGAACACCAAAAAGTCACTCAAAATGATGAATTTTAGAACTCAAAAGTTAGATCATATCTTGTCAATTGGCAAGTCCAGCTCAGATCATTATGGTCTTGGATATCAATATGGTAAATACTTAAATTCTCAAGGTGTGTTTGTTAAAGGTTCTCAGGTTACAGCTTCTCCACCAATAGTTAAAATTCCATATCTTTAAAAAGGTAAAGCCGTTGCACATTCTTCACTTGTTCATCAAGGTAAGAACAACAGATTTATTCCCACTTGTCAATTTTGTTATGTGAAATGAAATATAAGACCTAATTGCTTCAAGCTTATTAAATATATGAAAAAAACTATGTTCTTTAATTATTCTCATGAAAAACCTAAGATGACACCTACACCTAAGGTTGAGACAAGTGAAAATAAACCTAGAACTACTTGGATGAGGAAGACTGATTATAAAGCTTATGTTTCCTTTATTTCCTTGAGAACTTGCACTACTGATTTTTAGTACTTTGATAGTGGTTGTTCTAGACGCATAACAGATGATAGAAGTGTCTTGATTAATTATCAAAAACTTGATCGAGAAAATGTAACTTTTGCTGATGGTGTGAAAAGTCAAGTGCTTGGAAACAGAACTTTGAATGTGGAAGGATTTCCAAAACTTGACAATGTTCTGCATGTGGAGGATCTCAAAGCAAATTTACTCAGCATTAGTCAAATTTGTTATCAAAATTTGTTTGTCAACTTTGATAGGAACAAATGTCGCGTTCTTTATGTTGATGAAAATTGCATTTTGAAAGGACATCGATCATATGATCATTGTTATAAATTGACTAACTCAATTATTTTTCATAAGACCACTCTTGATGACACAAAATTATGGCATCAAAAGTTGGGTCACTTGAACTACATATTACTGATTAGAATTGTGAAAATAGGTGCTATAAAAGGAGTTCCAATGCTTAAAAAGAAACAAGTTGGAATATATAGTTCATGTTAATCTATAAAAAAACAACAAAGGGTGTAGCATAAAGCCATTCAGGATAAAACAACATCAAAAGTGCTATAACTACTTCATATGGACTTTATGGGACTAATGCAAGTTGAACGTTTGGCTAGAAAAAGGTACGCATTTGTGTGTGCAGATGATTTCTCTAGGTATGCATGGGTTGACTTTATTAAAGAAAAATTAGATACATTTGATGTGTTCAGAAAACTATGTGAAAATGTTAAAAATGAATAAAATTACCATATTGCCAGAATTAGGAGCGATTATGGAAGAGAATTTGAAAACTCCAGTTTTGAAGAATATTTATCATTTACATAGAATTTCACATGAGTTTTCCTCAACTATTACTCCAGAACAAAATGATGTTGTAGAAAGGAAAAATAGGACCTTACAGGAAATGGCATGAGTGATGTTAAAATTGAAGAAACTTTCAAAGAGATTATAGACGGAAGCATTTAACACTGCTTGCTACACCATTAATCGTGTTTATCTTCATCTAGGCACTAAGAAAACTCTTTATGAGTTATGAAAAAGTAAAAAACCTAATTTAGGTTACTTTCATATTTTTTGGAGTAGGTGCTTTATATTGAATGATCGCGAACATCTTGGTAAATTTGATTCAAAAAGTGATGAAGGTGTTTTTTTTTACTCTAATAATAGCAAAGCATTATGTATTTATAATATGAGAACTCAAAATATTATTGAATTTGTAAATGGGGTTATTAATGATTATCAAGATTTTGCAAATTACTCAATTGAGGAAGAGATAACCAATCTTTTAGAAACACCAAATGTTGTTACAGCTGCTCCTGAAGTTCGAGTTATTGAGAAAGGTAAATTTAGTGAACCTTTTTTGAAAGAAAAAGAACCTGTTGAAAAAGATGTCTCTAAGGAAACACCAGAGAATATGAAGGAGAAAGTTTCAAAACTCCAGGCAAGCATGGACCTGGAGGACCCAATAAAAAAGGAACCATTATCAAAAGTTAAGAAAAATCACTCATCTGATCTTATTATAGGTAATCTTGATGAACAAATTATCACAAGGAAAATGTACGCAAATATGGGAAGATTTACTTGCTTTGTATCTCTAACTGAACCTAAGAATGTTAAGGAAGCTTTCGTTGATGAATTTTGGGTCAAAACTATGCAAGACGAATTAGAACAATTTAAGCGAAATGATATATGGATGCTAGTACCTAGACTAAGTCATACTAATGTTATAGGAATCAAATGGATTTTTAAGAGCAAAATTGACGAATTTGGTAACATAGTGAGAAATAAAGTTAGGTTGGTTGTACAATGTTATATGTAAATGAAACCTTTGCACATGTTGCTAGACTCTATTCGTTTGGTTTTTGCAGTTGCTTGTTTAATAGACTTTAAATTATTTCAAATGGATGTTAAGAGTATTTTTTTGAATGGCATCTTAAATGAAGAAGCTAAAGGTTTTGAAGACCCCCATTTCCCAAACCATGATTTTAAATTGAAAAAGGCTTTATATGGTTTAAAGCAGGCTCCTCGAGCTTGGTATGTGTTGTGCAAATTTTAATGTACTCGCAAGCGCACGAATCTATTGTAGTATAAACTAATGGTGACGAGTGTCGATCTCACGAGGAGGTGGATTTTAATTATATATAGAATTAATTTTGTAAATGGGTGGTTGGAATTGTGATGGAAGTGATTTAAATTACCCTAAAATTGGAATTGAAATGGCGATAAGAAATTCTAAAATTGGAATTAAAATGGCAAGAATAAATTGAAGAGGAAATCTATTAAATTGACGTACTTGGGTATCTGGATCCGTATCAACATGCATCATGGGCTAAATAATCCGTATTAATACCAATTAAATCATGAGGGGGGAATCCACACCTCATGAACCACGCTCTAATAAATATGGTGCTAAGGGCTTATCGTGCCAAATAATAATAACCTTGTACTAGAGGGCCGGTGAAACCAAGGCGGTACTAGACAAGATTAGTATTATTTGTCGACGAGAAGTCAAAACATCCACAAAAACTAGAGGGGAAGAGAAAATAAATTTACCAAATAAAGCTCATGACACATGTTGAGACTTCACCTTCAACCCAAGCTTGAAAGAAAATTAACCACTCATAATTGAACTAGGGGCAAAATGGGAATTTATTAAAATACGAAGAAAATACAAGATAGAGAGGGAATTACAGAAAATGGATCCCAAAAATGGATTCAGAGATATCAAATTAGGGGGGGAGGCCCCCTTTTTATAGATACATGGAGTAAATCATGACCATCGGATTAAAAACAGTTTGGACGCTCAGGATTGCGCCACGTCATCAGTCAACAGTCCACGGTTTGACCACGCGGATGAACAGTAACACGGTTTGACCCGGATGAACAGTAACGAGGTTTGGTTGAAAATAATCCTGTGTGATGCATGCACCGTACGCGAGATTTTTCGTCCACTGATATGCTGCCACGTCACCATAAACAGTATATAAGAATTTTAGTCCAACAGGATCGTGACACCTCATCAGTCAATGCCACGTCATCGAATTGTCTATATGAACAGTGTCGTGAACAGTACCGTACATGTGAATAGTGCCATTTTTCCTTTTATACTCCTCCTAAGGTTTTCAACCGTCCTGAGTTCAAAAGTGATGTCCGTTTTGCCGTCTGATCTCTCCTTTATTGTGAAATGACTATAATGCCCCTAAAATACATAAATTACTTAATTAAAATAAAACACATGTAATTAAACCACAAGAATGTTAAATACATAAAAGTAAGGGTTGTTAGTAAGATTTGAAATGTAAAATGACGGTTTTCTCCTTTATAAATATGCATTTTCTAACACTCAACACACCCCCCAACCAGTTGATTGCTAGTCCCTAGCAAATAAAGCGAAAACAAAATTCAAATTTCAAAATGATTTTTTTTTTGAACACTCGTATTTATTCAATCAGATTAATGATAGCGATCAAAGAAAAGTATAAACATTATCTCCAGTCTAAAGAAACATCACATCTTCATCAACCATCCACATGAATCAGCCCAATAGACTTTGTTATAGCTACTTTCAAGAATGACATGTCTAACCCCAAATTCTCACTGGAAGTAGTGACACTATCACAAAGAAATTAAACCCAATAAAAATAGTCACTCTAATGAATGGTAATTGAGAGAGAAAATAATAAAGGAGTGATATCACATGCTCTCACCAAGATGAAAGAAATATGCCCTCAGCTTAGAAATAATACGATCTCAAGTAAAATAAAAATGCTAGTCAACCCACTTTATTCATCTTTTTTTTTTATTTTTTTTTATGCATCACTACATCTTTTTTAGCCCATATAACTAGTTTCTATTTCAGATTATAGTTCCCTAAAATCAAGAAGGACTTTTATTAGGACGTAATGTAGGTTAAGGACATGGTTAACAAAGAATGGAAATAAGGAAAACAAAGTGTATGTTTGAGAAAAGAAATGCAGAGATTTTTTTTTTTTTTTGGAAGTTGCAAGGTGGATTTCACCTTTTATTGTTCTTTTTTATTCTTTTGAAACAACAACTTTTGTTTTTGTTTTTTTTTTTTTTTGCATAACTTCACTGAACAAAATAATTATTTATATTTTTCTCAAACATAAATAGGTGATGTAACTTATAAGACATTGGGTAATACTCCAAATCAGAGTGGGTCAAGATGATAAGTTGACAAAGAAAATGTTTTTTTTTTTAAAGGCTCAAAAGGGTTAACTATGGATATATCACAAAAGGGATGGCTAGAAAGGCTCAAACGGATCAAAGATGGCCTTTCCATCGTCTTTTAGGGTTCTAAATAATCGTCCATATCTACTAGTTAGATGGGCCTCCAAATGTAGCAACACACATTTTTTTTTATTTTACAACAATTTTTTTTTAAGGGTTAACTCAAAAGAAAACTAGAGATTGTGTATAAAATTATCAACTACAAAGCTGTATGAAGAATGGGCAAAAGGGTTACTCTCCAAGAAAAATAATAGGCTCAAAAACTCACTTGGTACTTATTATGACATGTTCATTCCTTCAAGCAACTCATATTTGTCTCCGACATCAACATGTAAAGTAGCAAACATAGTGTAACATCACTTAAGACCAAAGATAATACAAATACTAAAATTTAAAATTCATCATGTCATCCAATATTAAAACAAATCACACATTTTTTTTTAAACAACATTCTACCCCCCAACCTATTCTAAGCATGAAAGGAAAATACGCATGCAGAAATGCGAAAATGACACAGAAAAACTAATTAGAAAAGTTACACTTAAAATGATGGAAAAACAAAATGATTTTTTTTTTTAACTTAGAAGATGCGTTTCTAGAGGCACTACACTCCATATTCAGCCATCTTCGATTCAAAAGTTGGAAAATGTATATTCATAGAGGAGAAATTAAAAGGAAGAAGAGAAATGAACATAAAAACTTAATAAAAAAAATGTTTGAAATTTTTTTTTTAATTTTTTAATTTTTTTTTATTATTTTTTTAAATGAAGAAGATGCGTTTCTAGAGTCACTACACTCCATATTCAGCCATCTTCAACACAAAACGTTAACAACAGTTAGTTTCTACAACAAAAAATTAGTAAAAACTTAACCAAAATTCCACAATTGTCGACTATTCCCTCCCCCCAACCAGAACGAAACATTGTCCTCAATGTTTGAAATGAAAGAAGTAGAGTTTAGAAGACATCACCTGGGTGGTGCAACACAGAAGAAAATATTTACAAGCGGAGAGTTAAATCTAATTTGTACTTCTTACTACTGCTACTGTTACCATCATTATTTGGTCGCTCCAACACAAAGGTCCAGGGGTTTGGCTCCGGTCTATAAGCTTGTAACAGATCAAGTAGCTCATTAGCAGTGTGAGCACAAAAAAAAGTTTTTTCGCATGGGAAGGAATGGAGTAGTTTTTTATTGCATGGTTAAGAAATGCGATAAAGCCATCATAAAAGTTATTGACATTTAACAAACCGATGAGTTTCTGGTGGATGTGCAGATGGGCCCAAGATGCTAGTGTGATAAGTGCCTCTAGTGTGGCAAGATCTCCTGGAAGAAAAATAAAAGCATCAGTATGATTAAGCATTTCAGTTATTCGTTCTTGCATACCTGAGACGACTAACTCTTCTCCAGTTGATGAGTTAGACGAACTGCCCAATGGTTTTAGGACTCTTGGGATGATGCCTAACACTTGACTTCCTCTGATAAAAGCTGCTTCTGAGACCATTTTTGATAACCCTCGGTTACCTCCTCCATACACCAAGTGTAATTTTCTCGCTGCTATGCTTCGACCAAGATCTATGGCTGCCTCTACGAACTCTTTATGTTTGCCATAGGTAAATCCAGAAAGTACACAAATGTTCTTGAATTGTCTATTGGGAGTAGCTGCCATTGTGATACTTCGCAAAAATAATTTGTGAGTGCTTGACAAAGAAAATCACATTTAAGAGTCTTAATGATAGTGGGTCACAGTTGTATATGAGGTAACATGTCAGTGTCAAATAACGCGTAAAGCACATGGCTCGTGAGTAAAAAAGAAAACAGTAAAAGGAAAAAAAAACAGTAATTAAATTATTAAAGACAATAATGCAAACAATAAAACAACAGTGAAATGAAATAAAATAACAGTAAAGTAAAAAGGATATTTACAGGTAGTTGCGATTGTGGCTCACATCTTCCTCTGGTTTTACGTCCAGAAACGGCTTGAACGCCCTATATGGGTCGAGGATAGGCGTCCCATCCAGTTTTCTTATAAACTGGCAAACAGGGTCGTTTATAGTCAGATTCCCGAGACTATATCGTGCATGCTCTTTCTGGAATAATGGTCATAACTGGAGAATCGCTCCTTGCACATATCCACTGGGATGCGTTTCAAAAGACAATAGGATATCATCTAATGACTCCTTATTCAAGCCATCCTTAATGAATTGAATCTTGTCTTCCCTGTTATCAGACACCATTCCTAAAGAACATGGGTTTTTATTGCAACTCATTCTAGCACATTTATGACAAGCAACAGAAATTCTTCGAGCTCGTCGTTTTCTTGCATAATTTCCTTTACCACAACCAGGCATGAATGCAATAAATTTGGGAGGTAACTCACCTGCCAATCGTACTTTAGCTTCGATTAACCAACGGATGTCAGCAGGTAAGTTATTCCTCATGAGTAATCGCATGCGTTCGGACCGAGCTTTATAGATCGTAAGGAGGGCATTCTGAGGAAGTAAAGGGAATCGCTTGTGAAGTTTCGATAGAATCTCGTTTCTGTCCATACTTTCGCCTCAGAATGTCAGTTATTATGGGAAACTGAAGTAACCGACTTGATTGTCACGGAGTACCGTTATCCGCCACTTCACCGGGGTAACAAACTAAAGCACACAAACAGAAAAACAAATCAAAACACACAAAGAAAATTAAAATCGTCATCTTATTGAATTTACCTCAAGCTCCAACTGGATGTCGTAAACACTTCTCTCAATGTCTCTGAGTTGGCGTTCTAAACCCTCAACATAGGCTACTAACTCTGGTGGTTGTAGAGCCCAAATGCGATGTGTTTTACAAAATTGAATTTGCCTTTTGAGATGAGTTTTGACACGTTGAAGTGGTTTAAGAATGTTCAGGAGGAACGGTCTAAGTAAAGTACTCATGATTAAAAATAATAAGAGAAAACTTAATAGTTAAACAAACAAACTTATGCAAAAATAATTTCAATTAGCAAAAGAATAATATAAAGAAAGAAAAAATCAAATCAACGAAAAGAAAGAAAAAAAAATTCAATTCAAATTTGGTGGGTCACTCAAATTTATTTCGGTGTCTTCTTCATGTGGTTGGTACTCTAGATAAGGCTTTAATCTTTGACCATTAACTTTAAACGTGACACCGTTCTTTGGGTCCTTAATTTCAATTGCCCCATGTGGAAAAACAGTATGAACAATAATTGGTCCAGAGCAACGTGAGCGTAACTTACCTAGGAATAGGTGCAAGCGAGAATTGAATAAAAGTACTTTCTGACCTGGAGTGAAAGATTTTCTCATAACGTGCTTGTCATGGAAGACTTTCATCCGCTGCTTGTAAATTTTGGCATTTTCGTATGCATCATTGCGAATTTCTTCAAGTTCTGTCAGTTGTAATCTTCTTTCTGAGCTGGCTTGTTTCATGTCAAAGTTAAATTTCTTGATAGCCCAATACGCACGATGCTCGAGTTCCACAGGTAGGTGGCAAGCTTTTCCATACACTAGCCTATAGGGTGACATCCCAATCGGGGTCTTGAAAGCCGTTCTATATGCCCATAATGCATCATCAAGTCTTAATGACTAATCTTTTCTGTCTGGCCTTACCGTCTTTTCTAATATGTGCTTAATTTCTCGATTGGAGATCTCAACTTGGCCACTGGTTTGCGGATGATACGGAGTCGCCACTTTGTGAGTGATTGAATACTTTGTCAAAAGAGATTTGAATGCTTTGTTACAAAAGTGGGCACCACCATCACTGATTATCGCTCTAGGGAATCCAAAGCGTGAAACAATGTTGCTTTTCAAAAATCCTATCACCACCTTGTGATCATTGGTTCGACATGCAATTGCTTCTACCCATTTTGATACATAGTCAACAGCAACCAATATGTATTGATGGCCAAAGAAGAGGGAAATGGTCCCATGAAGTCGATACCCCATACGTCAAAAATCTCAACCACTAAAATTGGATTTAGTGGCATCATGTTCCTTCGCGTAATGCTCCCCATTCGTTGACACCTATCACATGAAGAACAGAAAGTGTAAGCATCTCGAAATATAGTTGGCTAATAAAAACCACATTGTAAAATTTTAGTCGCTGTTTTCTTAGCACTGAAATGGCCTCCACAAGCTTGTTCATGGCAGAATGAAAGGATATTCTGAATTTCACTTTCTGGGACACATCGTCTAACAATTTGGTCTGCACAATACTTGAACAAATATGGGTCATCCCAAAAGAAATTCTTTATTTCTGCAAAGAATTTAGCCTTGTCTTGCTTGGTCCAATGCTCTGGAAGTTTACTTGTAACAAGATAATTAACTATATCAGCATACCAAGGTAATACTTCCACATTCATTAATTGTTCATCTGGAAATGACTCATTCAATGGTAATGGCTCTGTAATTGTGTCAAAATGTAGACGAGAGAGATGGTCCGCTACAACATTTTCTGTCCCTTTTTTATCTTTGAATTCCAAGTCAAATTCCTGCAAAAGTAACACCCAACGAATTAGTCTAGCTTTTGCATCTTTCTTTGTAAGAAGATATTTCAGAGCAGCATGATCTGTGAATACAATTATTTTACAACCAATGAGATAAGATCGAAATTTTTCCAATGCAAACACTACTGCTAGCATTTCTTTTTCCGTAGTTGAATAGTTCAACTGTGCATCATTCAATGTCATACTAGCATAGTAAATAACGTGGGGAATTCGATCAACTTTTTGTCCTAATACTGCTCCTACTGCATAATCAGATGCATCACACATGAGCTCAAATGGTAAGCTCCAGTTTGGGGGCTGAATAATGGGTGATGATGTCAACAAATGCTTTAATTTTTCAAACGCAACAAGACATGAATCATCAAAGACAAAAGGTACATCCTTAGCAAGCAGATTGCATAAGGGTCTAGAAACTTTGCTAAAATCATTAATGAAACGTCTATAAAAACCAGCATACCCAAGGAAAGATCTTACTTCTCTGACTGTTTTAGGTGGAGGAAGATTAGAAATGAGATCCACCTTGGCTTTGTCAACCTCAATACCTTTACTCGAAATGATGTGACCGAGAACAATACCTTGTTTTACCATAAAATGGCATTTCTCCCAATTTAAGATCAAGTTCTTATCGATACATCTCTGCAGAACTAATGTTAGATGATGTAAACATTGATCAAACGAGTCACCAAAGACAGAAAAGTCATCCATAAAGACTTCAAGGAAACGTTCAACCATATCAGAAAAAATGCTCAACATGCATCGTTGAAATGTAGCAGGTGCATTACATAATCCAAATGGCATTCTCCTATATGCAAATGTGCCAAAAGGGCAAGTGAAAGTGGTTTTCTCTTGATCTTTTGGTGCTATGGGGATCTGATTGTATCCTGAGTAGCCATCTAGGAAGCAATAAAATTCATGGCCTGCTAATCTATCAAGCATTTGATCGATAAATGGTAAAGGAAAATGGTCTTTACGTGTGACAGAATTCAATTTTCTATAATCAATGCATACACGCCATCCTGTAGTCACTCTAGTGGGTATTAATTCATTATCAGCATTCGTAACTACTGTGACTCCTGACTTTTTGGGGACAACTTGTACAGGACTGACCCATGAACTATCAGAAATTGGGTAAATGATACCTGCGTCTAATAGCTTAAGGACTTCAGTTCTAACAATTTCTTTCATGTTAGGATTTAACCGACGTTGCATTTCCCTAGTAGATTTAGCATTTTCATCAAGGTGAATGTAATGCATGCAATCTGCAGGGTTTATACCTTTTATGTCCGCTATGGTCCATCATAATGCTCCTTTATGCTCTTTTAAAACATCCAACAACTTACCTTTTTGTTCGTCATTGAGGGATGATGAGATGATTACTGGTAGAGTACTTTCTTCCCACAAAAACGCATATTCCAATGTGTTGGGCAATGGTTTGAGCTCAAGTTTTGGTGGTGATTCTGATAATGGGATGAGTTTCTTCTCTGATGGTGCTAGTTGTTCAACTCTTGACTTCCATTGATTAGTGTCCATAGATGGTGATGAGTCAAGTAGGGCGTTGACCTCTTCGACCAATCTGTCAATATCAAAATCAAAACCAAAGTGAGTTAAGCATGTTTGTAAAGGATCATTACTAAGGTTTGAAATAAAAGAGTCATCAACTAATGCTTCAATTAAATCCACATCAACAATTCCATCATCTGCACTGTGAGGTTGTTTGGCAATGTTGAAGATGTTCAGTTCCATAGTCATATTGCCGAAAGACAACTGCATATTTCCAGTTCTGCATTGAATGTGAGCATCCCCAGTTGCCAAGAAATGTCGGCCTAGGATAATAGAGATGTGCTTCCTTGAATCTTGTATTGGTTGAGTGTCAATGACAATGAAATCAACAGGAAAATAAAATTTGTCTACCTGGATAAGCACGTCCTCCACAATACCACGAGGTATTTTCGTGGACCGATCTGCAAGTTGTAACACCACTGGAGTTGGGTGTAATTCTCCAAATCCAAGTTTCACAAACACTGAATAAGGCAACAAATTTACACTAGCTCCTAAATCCAACAAAGCATTCTCAATTGTGTGGTTCCCTATGCTACATGAGATAGTGGGGGATCCTGGGTCTTTGCATTTTAAAGGAATTTTATGTTGGAGTATAGAACTAACGTTTTCTGTTAAAAATGCCTTCTTTTGAACATGCATATTTCTCTTTTTAGTACAAAGGTCTTTGAGAAACTTGGCATAAGATGGAACTTGTTTAATAGCATCAAGCAAAGGGATATTAACACTTACCTGTTTGAAGATTTCGAGAATCTCACCTGTGGATTTTCCCTTTTTGCCTTTAGCTAACCTCTGAGGAAATGGTGCTTTGGGAACATATTCTCGTGGGTTGGTTTCTTCTTTCTCCTCCGGTGGTGAGTCCTCAACATTCACAGGTACAATTTGATTTTCTTTTGTCACCGGCATCTCTACTTTGTTGTCGACTTCTTTTCCTTTTCGCAAGGTCATGACTGCTTTGACCTCTCCATGCTGTTGTGGTGAACTGGTACTTGCTTCATGTACGCCTTTAGGATTAGGCACCGGTTGACTTGGAAACTTGCCTTTCTCAACAGTTATTGCCAAGGTCTGAACTGAAGAAGCAAGTTGTCCCACCATCTTTTCAAGGCTTGAAACTGATTGGGCTTGTGAATTGAAGCATGCTCTCAACTCATTTCGTAGTCCATCAATGGTACGATTCTGTTGCTCAATCGTGGAGTGAGTAACATTCTTGAAATTCTGGAATGCATCCTCCCATGGTCTGGGTTGAGAGTAGTTCTGGTTCTGATTGTATGGTCTAAATGGTGGCTGAGAGGCTTGAGGAACTTGTGGAATTTGTTGCATTGGTGGAGCTGGAGCTGCTGGTCCATTTTGTTGGAATCCTTGAGACCATGAAAAATTGGGGTGGTCTCTCCATCCAGGGTTATATGTGTTGGAGTATGGGTTGTAATTTGATGGTTTTCTCATTACACCTATGGCATTGGCTTCATCTGGATATGAGTCATGGCCATGTTGTTCTGTTGATTTAGCAGTCGATAACGATGCTATTTGTCGAGCAAGACCTTCAACCATCTCCTTGACTTCTTTGATTCCCGAAGTTGACTCGCCAATTTGAGCCTCATTTACTCCCTTAATCCTTCTAGTATTCCTGAGTGATCGACTCCGTTGTTGAGAATTGTCCGCTTGTCGCTGGAAAAACTCTCAAATCTCTGATGCACTTTTTGACATTAGCTCTCCTCCACTTGTTGCCATTAGCCATTCTTGCACATTTGGTAGTAATCCCTCCAAAAAGTATTGGCACTGGTGCCATTTCTCGTACCCATGATGTGGACACTTCAAGAGTAGCCCATTGAATCTCTTCCATGTTTCGAAAAATTGCTCGTCCTCTCTCTGGGTAAACTCCGAGATTTCCCTGCGAATAGCATTGGTTTTATGCACTGGGAAATATTTATTCAAAAATTTTGTTACCATTTGTTCCCATGATGAAATGCTATTAGCAGGCAAAGTATTTAACCATGAACGAGCTCTATCCTTTAAAGAAAATGGGAATAATCTAAGTTTTACATCATCATCTGAAAAATTCTCATATTTAAATGTTTGACAGATGGCATGGAAATCATTCAGATGATTATATGGGTCCTCATTTTGTAGGCCATAAAATGTGGGGAGACAATTTAGCACACTAGGTTTTAATTCAAAACTCCTAGCAGCTACATTTGGGTATCTTATGCATGATGTGCTCAAATTAGCTAAGGGACTAAAATAGTCCTTAAATGGCCTCTCCTGTGGTGCTTGTAAATCCATTCCAAATTTATTTTTAATGTGCTTTTGTGTGCGAAGTGTTTTTTCTAGTTCAAGGTCTATAGGTTCAAGATTAGGTAATAATGACCTACGACCACGCATGCAAAACAAATAAAATAAAAATAAAGATGAGAACAAAACAAATAAAAATAAAGAAGAGGGAGAAATTACAAGACTAACCTTATTGCGCAATTACAACCTTAATATAAAAATACACAAAAAAATACGTGAAATAAATTAACTAAAAATAAATTAATAAGATAATAAAAATATTACAAAGAAAAATAAATTGAAAATTAAATTACAGAATTTTAAAGAAGAGAAAAAGAAAAGAAATACTAACCTTTATATGTAGATTCACTTTTTTTTTATAATTAAAAAAAATACAAAAAAAATTAAAATAAATAATTCACAAAAATTAATTCTATGAATTAAAATTACTTACCTCCCCGGCAACGGCGCCAAAAACTTGTTGTGTAAATTTTAATGTACTCGCAAGCGCACGAATCTATTGTAGTATAAACTAATGGTGACGAGTGTCGATCCCACGAGGAGGTGGATTTTAATTATATATAGAATTAATTTTGTAAATGGGTGGTTGGAATTGTGGTGGAAGTGATTTAAATTACCCTAAAATTGGAATTGAAATGGCGATAAGAAATTCTAAAATTGGAATTAAAATGGTAAGAATAAATTGAAGAGGAAATCTATTAAATTGACGTACTTGGGTATCTGGATCCGTATCAACATGCATCATGAGCTAAATAATCCGTATTAATACCAATTAAATCATGAGGGGGGAATCCACACCTCATGAACCACGCTCTAATAAATATGGTGCTAAGGGCTTATCGTGCCAAATAATAATAACCTTGTACTAGAGGGCCGGTGAAACCAAGGCGGTACTAGACAAGATTAGTATTATTTGTCGACGTGAAGTCAAAACATCCACAAAAACTAGAGGGGAAGAGAAAATAAATTTACCAAATAAAGCCCATGACACATGTTGAGACTTCACCTTCAACCCAAGCTTGAAAGAAAATTAGCCACTCATAATTGAACTAAGGGCAAAATGGGAATTTTTTAAAATATGAAGAAAATACAAGATAGAGAGGGAATTATAGAAAATGGATCCCAAAAATGGATTCAGAGATATCAAATTAGGGGGGGGAGGCCCCCTTTTTATAGATACATGGAGTAAATCATGGCCATCGGATTAAAAACAGTTTGGACGCTCAGGATTGCGCCACGTCATCAGTCAACAGTCCACGGTTTGACCACGCGGATGAACAGTAACATGGTTTGACCCGGATGAACAGTAACGCTGTTTGGTTGAAAATAATCCTGTGTGATGCATGCACCGTACGTGAGATTTTTCGTCCACTGATATGCTGCCACGTCACCATCAACAGTATATAAGAATTGTAGTTCAACAGGATCGTGACACCTCATCAGTCAATGCCACGTCATCGGTCAATGCCACGTCATCGATTTGTCTATATGAACAGTGTCGTGAACAGTAACGTAGACAGTACCGTACCCGTGAATAGTACCATACATGTGAATAGTGCCATTTTTTCTTTTATACTCCTCCTAAGGTTTTCAACCATCCTGAGTTCAAAAGTAATGTCCGTTTTGCCGTCTGATCTCTCCTTTATTGTGAAATGACTATAATGCCCCTAAAATACATAAATTACTTAATTAAAATAAAACACATGTAATTAAACCACAAGAATGTTAAATACATAAAAGTAAGGGTTGTTAGTAAGACTTGAAATGTAAAATGACGGTTTTCTCCTTTATAAATATGCATTTTCTAACACTCAACAGTATGAAAGGTTGATCAAATGTTTGCTTGAAAATAATTATAAGCGAGGGGGAGTAGATAGAACACTATTTATTAAGCAACTTAATCCATGGACTTTAGTTGTTCAAATTTATGTTGATGATATAGTGTTTGGTTCTACGTCTTCTGATCATGTGCAAGAATTCGTGAGTCAAATGAAAAGGGAATTTAAGATGAGCATGGTGGGAGAATTGACTTACTTTTTGGGTTTGCAAGTGAAACAAATGGAGAATGATATTTTTGTTAATCAAAGTAAGTATGCAAAGAGTTTAGTTAAGAGTTTTGGCTTAGAGTCTGTAAAACACATGAGAACCCCTATGAGTACCAATACCAAGTTGACTATTGATGATAGTGGTTCTAGTGTTGATCCTAGTCTTTACAGAAGTATGATTGGTAGTTTACTTTATTTGACTGTAAGTAGACCTGATATATGTTTCAGTGGTGGTGTATGTGCTAGGTACTAAGCAAATCCAAAGGAATCGCACTTAGCTGCTGTCATACGAATCATTCGTTTTGTCAATGAAACAGTTAATGATGGTATTTGGTACACCAATGACACTAATTCAAGTCTTGCAAGATATAGTGATGCAGATTAGGCTGGCAATGCTGATGATAGAAAAAGCACCAGTGGAGGATGTTTTTATCTTGGAAATAACTTAGTATCGTGGCATAGTAAGAAACAAAATTCAATTTCTCTTTCTAGGGCTGAAGCTGAATATATTGCAGTTGGAAGTTGTTGCACCCAATTGCTCTGGATGAAACAAATGCTTGCAGATTATGGTATGGTTCATGATACTTTGACTGTGTTTTGTGATAACACGAGTGCTATCAACATTTTAAAAAATCTTATTCAACACTTTAGAACTAAAAATATTGATATTCGTCATCACTTCATTAGAGATTTAGTTGAGCGCAAGACTATGTCCTTAGAATACATTGATACATAAAAACAACTTGTAAATATTTTTATAAAAGGTTTAGACTCCAAACGATTTGAATATTGAAGGAAAACTTTAGGTGTTTGTTCCATGTAAGTCAATTTTTTTTTTTGCTTTAAATCATGCATTTGTGCATTAGATATAGGACATGCATTAATAAATTTTAATTTTAAATCATTGTTTTTGTGTTCCTTTTTTTTATGACAAGCAATTTTTCATGTTTTTAAAGATTTGAAAGCCTTGAATAAGTTTTGATTAGAGTTATTTAACCTTTCTTTAAAAGCACATGAATGACAATTCAATCTCTACTTTGACTCAAGGTTTTGATATTGACATGGTCTTTGTTGAGAATATTTAACTTGAGTTATGATTGTTTGCCTTGATTTTTATCTTGTCATAAGACCTCAAATATATGCAGACACTATGGTCAGAAATAGCTACCTATAACTTTTAAGAGTGAAGTATCATTAAGTAATTTGAGTCTGCGTATCGCAAATATAACAAAGGACGAACTATCATGAGAAAAAGACTACCTTAAGGGGTAGAGTGAAAGCTCCTGGCCGTAGATTTTTTTTTTAAAAAAAAGGCTTTGCTATAAAAAAAAAAATCTGTCAATTGAAATGGTCAAAAATTGGATATTAAGATAATAAGGTTAGTTTGACCAACTCTATGTTTTATATTTAAGACTTTGATTGTGAAAATTGATGAATTTTTGGGAAAAAAAGTTTAGATTGAGTTGTTCGTGCGCGCGCACACACACACACACACACAAAAGTTTAAATTTCTCTAATATTTACTTAATTGAGAAAATTAGAGTCTTGTTTACATGAATTAATGCTTGCTGGGAAAAATTTTCATATATTTTTTGTTCAATTTCATTATTAATGCATTTTTTAAATTTAAAAAAAATTCATGATGCATGTAATTTCTCATGTTCTTACGTGATGATATATTTTTAGGTCTTAAGAGCCACATATTCTTTTAAGGAAAACTCAAATTTGTTTTTTAAAGTGCATTGGCAAGCTTTTCCCGTCACAACTGAGCATATTGCGTGCTTTTGTTCATAACTTTGTTTACAGAACTCCAAATTTAGTTCTGTAAAATCTTATGAAAAGAGGATTCCATAAGCTTTCTAACAATATGTAGGTCGCACTCTGATTATATTTCATTCATTCTCAGTTTAATTTTGAAATTCTCTACTCTGCACTGTGTGTCTGTTTCGTAAAATATCATGCTTGGGATTTCGTTTTTGATATTTTCCTCTCTGTTTCTGACTTGTTTGAGTTGGTTAATGTTTATTTATTGATCTGGAACGAAATCTATGATGGTTGGTGCATTAAATTGTAATAAAATCCTCTTTATTGATTCTTTCCTTATGTGAGTTGGATTTTCAAACTTGAATAAGGCAAGTTCTTCTATATAAGAGGGGGAGTAATTTTCCAAATTACTTCCCATTTGCAATCTTTTGGCCAAAGAGGGGGAGTAATTTGTTTCAAGTCTTCAGTTGCTCAATTCAATAAGTTAGGGGAAGTAGTATTTTCTATTCTAGGGAATTTTATTTTTGTTCAAGAATTTTTAATTTTCGGATTCTAGTGCATAGGGGGAGTTTATCTTTTTCTTGTTCTTAATTTTCTGCTTAATGTTGTCTTTCTATTTATTGATCAATAAAATTAGCATTTTATTTTAATTCTTGCCTTGATTTATTTTCATGAACTAACATGTTAATTGTCAATTATTTTGGTTAGTTCCTTTTAGGTAGGGGGTTGGGCAAAATTGGCTTAATATACTTCATCATGCACAAAGTTCGTATATCTGGTTGGTGTTTTGTGAAGTAGTGCATATTTTACAATGCCAATAAAAGGGAAAGATATAATTGAAAATGCAGCATTCAGCCCCCCAACATTAATCAATGTTTTAATATTCACTATTCCCACTGTCACACTGTATTGCAATTGTGAAATGATACTTTTTTCTATGCCATTGAATTATAAATGACAGTTAAACATGTCTCATTTGTTGGGCACACAACGTGCTCGAAAAGGATGCTGAAACTACCTCTAAAATTAAAATGCATTTTTTTAACTCTTTATTCCATTCACTCAATGCATACAGTTTTATGTGGTTCTTACTTATCAATTAATTAAGTTGTAAATTAATGAATAGCTATCACCTCCACAATTCGATCTGAATATTTCTACTTTTTTCACTTTTAAGATAAATTCTATAAAATTGTTACCCAAAGAAATAACTCTGGTAATGTGCAGCATTTTGTTGTTAGAATTGTTCGACTTGTGGTGGTCCTGGATTAGTTTTAACCATGGTGACGCTGGTATTAAAAGCTCTTGGTTCATGTGAAATTGTCAGCGTAGCTAGTGCGTTATACGTTTCTTTATCCTCAGTCATGTAGTTATAGAGTAAACGAACGGTAATAATTCAATTGTATTCCTAGCCTCGGTTCATATCCGGTTCATAACTTCTTGATCCAATCAGGTTCAATTCAGTTTGATTTTTGGACAAAACCGAACTGAGCCGATTAATGCCCACCCCTGTTTTGAGGGACTGGTTCATGCTGACGTAATTAATCCTGCGAACTCAGATTCACAAATATGACCAGCTGCTTTCATGAAAATGATACTAACTCTAAATCAGAACCAATGATAAAAGAGAACTTAATTCCTAATAAATTAATACAAGCAGTTATTATTAAGAAAATAAATTCATTTTATTTTACAAACATTGTTCTTGGAACCTTTAAGGAGATTTGGTGGCTGTGAAGCTGCAGATTTATGTACAAAACCATTTGGAGAAGTGGCTACTGCGTCTTCTTGTAATAAAATTAACCAGCCTTCTTCTGCTTGTACTTTTTGGCACAGACAACATACAACAACATATTAAAAATGCTGAGTCCAGCTAAAAGCCAGAAAAAATAATCAAGATGACCCTTGTTCAAGTTATCCGGAATCCATCCAGTTTTCCCTCCAGCAGTTGTGAAATAAGTTACCACTGTCAGAATGAAAGAACTAAGGTAATTGCCTAATGCTGTCGTCAAAAGAGATAACGCACTGCACAAGCTCCGCATGGCATCTGGAGATTGGTCATAAAAGAACTCAAGCTGTCCAATGAATGTACATACTTCTGCCGCACCCAACAAGAAATACTGCGGTATTTGCCAAAAGATGCTAATTGGCACAGAAACATTTTGGTCAACAAGCTCAAGCTCTCTTGCAAGACGCAATCTATTGATCTCAACCACAGCAGCAGCAGACATGCAGAGAACTGACAGAAAGAGGCCAATTCCCATTCGCTGCAACTCTGAGAAACCCCTCTCCTTGCCTGTGAACTTCCTTGCTATTGGGACAATGATCCTATCATATATAGGTACCCAGAAAATAACACTGATAACATCAAAACTGGAGAGGGAGGCAGGAGGAATGGTGAAAGAACCAATAGACGTGTCCATCACCATCCCTTGTTCCACAAACAATGTAGACATTTGGGCATATACAGCAGAAAAGACAATTCCAGTAGCCCAGATAGGAAACATTCGGATCAAAATTTTTAGTTCCTCCACCTGAGTTACAGTGCAAAGAATCCAAGGATTGGAGAAATCACCACTTTTGATCTCAGCATCTGAAACTACAGCAGCTTTGTCAAGGCACCTGCGAAAAGTGGCTATTAGATACTCTGCTTCTTTTTCTAGGAGCAAAGATTTATTGCATGCGAAATTTCAGGAAACTGTTAGTCGAAACTTCCCCCCTATAGACTGAAGTGGTTACAGGAATTAAATAGCATTACCATATGCAAACAGAAAAGAAAAAGGGAATTCTTATTAATGATAAATTCTAAAAGATAAGATGCAAGAAGACTGTATATTTCCTCAGTCCAACATCCAAGAAATACAGGACAACAAACACAGAACATAATCCCAAATTTCATACTGTAATTAGCATAATTCCTAGGAAAACATTATCGAAAAGTGAGCATGGAAAACCACATTGTGCATCCATACCAGCCAGTGATAAATACTGCCATACTAAAAAACTACATGTCAGATTATAATCCCAAACATAGAATAAGACTTCCAGTCTAAGACAAGAATGAGTGAGGAGGATACCCAGACACAAAGATACGCTAGACATGAAGTGGCCAGATAATAATTAGGCGTTGATATACATAACAAAAAGAGGATTTACACGAGAAAATTCTGTGATTAACATTTTTCATCTAAACATGGCAATGTCTATGAGGTGGACAAATTGCCCTCAAAATATACGCTTAAGCAACCAAGGGAAAAAACTGGAGTAGGAACTCAATTTTAATATGGTGAGGAAATTCAATGTTCTATTATCCTTTCAGATGATTTTCAATAGCCCCAGTCATCTTCACATAAATTCGATTAGTTTATTCAATATACTCGGCATTACATCAAATGAATCCATAAAATTTTCCTTTGTCAGTTACTTATCCCCATTTAATTTGACTATCTTGTGTCAAAATGCCAAGAACTAAATTTGTGGATGTCATAACACCCCCCAAACTTAGTATTGTGATGTTCCATTTCAAAACTAGCTAATAAGCTTTTGTGAAGAGAAAATTATCCGCTGACAGTTCAACCCAAAAAAGGTGGGGGTGGGGAATGAAGCACACAGAATGTAGAAGTATAGAAAAAGAAACTTTACTTAAGTTCATCGCTATGCTCTATCTTCCGGCTACCTTCAATGGCTGAGGCTTTGTCTTGAGTTTCATACAGAAGAGTACTGTCATTAGGTACTTCCAACTTCCATTTACGGAATGAAGCAACCAAAACCTGACACATTCTTGTAATGGGGCTTCCCCCTGGTCTTTGAAATCTGTAGAGTGAAGTTCCTGAAAAGAAACTTGCAATTGCAAAGCCCATAAACAATGCAGGAATTCCAAATCCTAGTCCCCACCCAGCATTGTCTTGGATCCACACAATAAGACTACTTGATATCAGAGCACCAATGTTGATAGAAAAATAAAACCAGTTGAAGAAGGATCCCTTCTTTACTCTTTCTTTGGGATCAGTATCATCAAACTGATCTGCCCCGAAGGATGAAACACATGGTTTAATCCCACCAGTCCCTAGCGCAATCAGATAAAGCCCACAGAAGAATACAGCATACTGAGCTGGAGTAGCCGAAGGGCATAAAGAACCCACACATTCAGCCGGCTTTAGAGCAGGAATTGAGGCTGAGAGAGTCAATGTGCACATTCCCTAAACCAATTAAAAGTTCATGTCACTGAAGGTCTCAAGCAAATGTGGAAAGGACATGAGGAGAAAAGAAACCATTGCCAATAAAGAGAGATAAATTACAATGAAGTAAATTGTGGAGAAAGTAGCAATTGTCCAATATCTTCCCCAGTAAGCATCAGCTAAGACAGCTCCAATAAGAGGTGTAAGATAGCAAGTGCCTTGCCAGGTGGTAACATTTCTTGCTGCAGACACATTTCCTTCGTGTAGTTTGTGGGTAAGATAAGAAACAAGATTAGTTGCGATTCCATAGTAGGCCAAGCGTTCACAACACTCAGTACCTGCATTTCAGATTACAACCGTCATAAATAAGAATATTTAATAAAAAGAACAAGGGAAAAGAATCCTAAATTACCCAAAATGAAGGGGCATGCTCTCCAATTTCCAGTGTTCTGCTTCAGAACAGGCTTCCCACTAATGTCTACGGAGCCATCTCCTGTGTACAGCCCACTGCTTTTATTCTAAAGAAGTAACATAAAAGATCATATAAGACAAAAAGATACCAATCTCCAAGGCACTATATCAAGAGAGATAGAGAGAGGTGCAGGGGAAAGTGAACAATTTTGAGGAAAATAGATGAACAAAAAAGAAATAAATAAACAAACAATAAAAAAAAGGAAAAATGAAAGGCATTTATTCAGCAAAAATAAAGCAATAAAAAGTTGTTTTACATTTTGTTGACACGAATACAAAACTTAAAACGGTCATATATAACTTATTAGTATATTTCAACTACAAATACTAATAAACTTTTAACTACCCATGGGAAAGAAGCCTTCACTTAAAGAAAAAGCATGCAGATAGGTTTTGCAATCAGAACTGAAATAATAACAAATCTGTCTCAAGGTAATTACATGCCAGTGAACCTTGCATTTGAAGGATTATGGCAAGATGATGACTGATGACAGTTTGTTATCTGCATCTCATCAATAAAGAAATGAATATATACAAAGCAAAGGGAAAACCTCTATTCATTTGTCCTTCACACATTGAAGGTGAAATTGGTAGGTAACCACTTACAGATTACCCAATCTAATTTTTATTCATTAAGGGTAATCATTTATTCATTACCACCGTACCCAACCTTGCAGTTCATAAATAACAAAGACGATCCTTGTAAGCCACTATTTGCAGCCTAGACATCATCAACTGAGGGACAAAATTGAACAACCTCATCAATTTTCCCTCTGTCTCTCCCAAAAAAAATCTTGGAGGCAGAACATAATCTAAGAACTCTCATTACAGCTCATTGAGATGATGCATTTATATCATACTGCCCATACCACTATAAACTAAGAAAGACGATTTTAAGCATAAGCACATAAGATTTAAGATTTTGAAACAACAAACGGAGGCAAAAGAATTCAAGTCTCAGCAGAAAGTGATGAAATGTCATCAATCAGTTCAGAGAATTCTAATATGCTCAATAATTTGAGATTAGAAGAACAAACAGAAGAAGAAAGAATAAAAATCAAGAATGATACTAAAAACAGTAAATTTTTCATTTTTAACAACTATTAAAGGTGATGATTTTCCTATAACTGATGTCCTCCAGCGAATAATTGACTAGACTATGCTCAACCCACAATAAAAGCAACCCTGAGATCCTGTTTGGCTCACTATATTTCAAGATGCATTGATCTAAGTCAGAGAATAGCATATAGGCGCATCAATAATAATATCTTTACACATTCACATTATTTGAGCTTGTACAATAAACTGAACACGCATCACCCAATTAAAAAATAGTCACTTAGAGAAAACTTCACTTTCACACAGCTTTCAGAAAATCCAGCAGCTAAAATTAAAATTCCTTTGTGTTCAAAAAGAGAACAGAAATCCACAAAATTATAAATATAACTTATAACGAGACAAAACCAAAATATAGACAATTGATTCATCATAAAGCAAGCTAAATTTACTAAATATAATGTCACCCCATAACTAAATGGATAAACCATATCAATTTGACTTACAATCAGAATGTCTAAATCCCTAAATTCGCTAAAACTCAAAGATGTGTAATAAAGTCAAAATTTTCATTTCAAAATTAAAAGTTAAATTTGAATGAAGATACTGGTATTGATCAAAATAACCTCAATGTTTCCTTCTTCCAAGAGCAGTCTTTCTTCCTCGATAGATCCCATGATCAGTAATTTTATATGTTCAGGATAAGAAAGATCGAAGCAAATTAGAGATGAAGAAAGACTTCCTTTCTTTCAAATACTAACAAGGTATAAATAAAATATTAATTAAGTTGTGGGCCATGGGGATGACATACAATCTTAAGCGCGCATGTTTTCTGACCGGTGAAATTGTTAACTTCGAGGCGTGAAGACAAGGTTGAGTAAATGAAGAAACCACTCCAGGTTGGGCCCAAAAGGAAGGCCCATTATAATTAGCGGCCTTTTTGCTATTGTCTTCAGCCAACTGATTCACAAGGATGGGGTGGTTTACAGGAAAAATACTTATGGTTCTCTTTAACATCCAATTAAGTTGTTAATTTTGTATGATTAAATTGTTAAAAATGGAAGAGGATCAAATTGTCACAAAATTATTGAAATATCTCAAACGCAGTGGTGGATTGACCGCTGAGATGCATTTAAACTTTTTGGCGGGAATTTCAGGGGTCAATAACAGAATTTTTGCCCTTCCCTTTGTCCAAAACGAACAGTTTGATTTTATTTTCCCAAAAAAAGAAAGAAAAGAAAAACGGCTTCTCTGTAGAATCAGTGATTGAAGAACAGGTACCATCTCTTACTTTCTATATCTTGCAAGATTTATGATTAAAACCAGTGATTGATTCTTCAGTAATCAATTTATTGGGTGATTGATTCTTCAGTAATCAATGTATTGGGTTTATCTTCAATTTGGGGTTTCTTGAAATCAGGATTCTTGTTTTTGGTTCTTAATTGATGATTTTTCAGTTGGCAATTCATCTTAAGTTCATGAATGCTTGATTCTTTGTTCTTCTACTTTAACTGCTTCATTGCATAAAATTCTAATCTTTATCTTGTCAAATAATTCATTTCTTTTAGCTATCAATCATGTATCTTTCTACGATTTTAATTTAGCACATTTTCGTATGATTCTTTATGCATCTGAGAGATACATTCCTTTATTAATCCTGTATTAGTATTTTACATAATTTTCTCAGTCAAGCTCTATTTTGTCATTTTTTTCTGTTTTGTATCTCAATTTTGAATCAGATCCATGGGAAAGCTGAAGAATTTGAACTACAAAAAGATCAAGAAAATAGGAGCAGGCGGCTATGGCGAGGTTTACAAGTGTCGTAATACAGTAACCGGCCAGAAGGTAGCTATCAAGATGATGACTATTCAGACTGAGCAAGAAGGTGTCCCAAGCTATATTATTAGAGAAGTCTCTCTTCTCAAGGAGTTGGAACATGAAAATATTGTCAGGTATTCTTACTAATATTCACTTATTGAATACAGTAGTTATTGAAGAAAATAACTTATATAATTGCAATTTGCATAATGAAGAAATGGACTAGCTGCTTGATATTTTGGTGTTTGAGGCTTGGCATATATGTTTGGAACCAATTAGAAGACAAATATGTTTCAGTTGCGTAAATTTGCTTGGTAATCAAAGGCATGAGACCAAATATACATGATTCCCTTTTGTTACGCCTCATTGAATATGATTCTATTCTCAAATATATGCTTAATAATTGGAAGACTGCCTAGACAGATCCTACTAAGACTCCAGTACCTTTTTTGCCTGAATTTTGGTGACAATTTGGCTGCAGGTTGCTGGATGTACAGAGTAGTAGGAAAGATGTGTTTCTTGTCTTTGAGTACTTAGACCTTGATCTGCACTCATTCATCACCAGGCACAAGAACATTTGAATTTACTCGTTATAAAAGTAAGCAAGATTGTTTGCTTTATTCTGTCCGCACTCCTTTTTGCTCACTGTAATACTTTGAATGAGTATAGTTCTTCTATCAGAAAGCACATGGTACATGAATTTATGATTTCTTTGTAAAAATAAAATTATAGAGTTTTTTTTTTTTAATGTGCTTTGTTTGTGGAGATATTATATTAATTAGTACATGTGAATCTTTTTATAGAAAGAATTTGATCAAAATACATTCTTTTTTAATTGCAATTACAAAACATCAGGAATGCATATAAACTTCACTTATTGTGTTGAAGATTGAAATGACTGGATTTCAAATAATATGTTAAGGATTCAATGTCCATTTGGCTTTTAATGGTTCATCCATATATTTTTGACAGTAAACAAAATTTTCATTCTCTGTGTTCCTTAACAGGCCATATTAAAGCAAATTCTTCTCGGTTTGGCATATTGTCATTCACTGAAAATTCTGCACAGAGATTTGAAACCAAATAATCTGTTGATTGATCTCAAAAGCAACACAGTGAAACTTGCTGACTTTGGACTTGCCAGAGCTATTGGAGTTCCTCAGAAAGAATATTCTCGTGATGTATGCATATTTATCTTTCATTCTACTGATTAGCATTAAGCCTTAGCCAGAGCATAATATTCTATTTTCATTACTTTGAGCTCATTACTGAGAAGTTTTGCTTCGCTTTAATCTGCTATAAATGTAGGACATCTAAAACACATTTACATGTTTCACCCTAGGAAATCTTAGAAAGTGATACTTATTGCTTCATAGTTAGATGTGTGCTGGTAGAGTTAGTGTGTCAAAATTGTTATCTATCCCTTTACACTTTTACCTTCAAATAAATATCTTATGTTTGTAATCTTTTTTTGTTAGTAATGCATTGACTTCAACAGGACATTGATTCTCAAATCTATATATTATTGTAAAGCAACAAAATAGTAAGTTAACATCCTGATTTTATGCTTTACAAAATACAAGCACCAGGTCTCCTTGACTTATTTCTTTTCTTTTATGCATTCTCTGCAGTGTGTATATTCCCCGTATAAGGCACCTGAGCTACTGCTTGGCTACACTGGATACTCTACTCCTATAGATGTGTGGGCTGTGGGCTGTATATTTGCCGAGATGATAACTGGGAAGCCTCTATTCCCTAGCAAAAAGCACGATCACTTGTCACTCATTTTTAGGTATCTTACAGACTTGACAAACTACCTGGTTATATCTTTCTTTGTGACTGTCACCCTTCTTACAACAAATTTCTTTTATGAAGCCTTTTGGGTACACCAACTGATGAATCTTGGGCTGAATCAACTTATATAAGTGAAATCCTTCCTTTGTATCCTCATTTTAAGCCTGCAGTAAGAAATCTTCTGGCTTGGTTTTCTACTTTTCCTCAAGAGCCTTGGAATTATGATTAACATTGTTGTCATCTGTTACTGTGCAGAATTTGGCTGAAAAGTTTCCCAATTTAGAACCTGCTGGGGTTGATCTTCTGTCTGTAAGTATCAATAAAAATGCATTTATAGACCATACTGTAAGGGTGGTTACCAAATTTTCCTTATTCATAAATGAAACTGTATTCAACTTAATAATCATAAAATATTCATTGATATCCTTTCTGAGGGGAAAAATTAAACTGATTTTTTAGAAATTGTATTTACAGATTTGCACTTTTCTTTACTCATGCCTGCTCTTATGTGCTTACAGCAAATGCTCTGCTTGAATCCAAAACAGAGAATTACAGCTATGGATGCACTTAAGCACAAGTACCTTATCGGGGTTGAAAATGTTCCCTTGGTATCACCTTCTTCTAGCTGCATCTCTTGCCAGTGTTGTGAAAGGAATGCAACCCTGAGTGATATAATTGAACAAAACCGCCATGCTTTGATTAAAAACCTTCTGAAGCGAGATGTGTAGTTGTTTGCTGCTGGTATTCTTCCTTGAACATAGTTTTCTACTCAACTGCATTCAAGGGCGGATGAGACCTCTATAGGAGCTACTTTGTGCCTTTTTCCCCCCCTTAAAAGAAGCTGATGTTATTTGCTGGTGATTTGCAAATGTAAAGTTAGCCGCCAAGAATGTTAGGACTTGCTACTTGCTTTGGTAACTTCGAATGAGTATTCTGATTTTGCTGATTTATTTTTATTTTACTTTTGGGAAAGGTGATTTTGCTGATTAACGGTAAGAAAAAATTAGGAGTGGACAACGGTCGGGTTGGCACTCAACGTTTGTCTCACTATATTTTAAGATGCTTTGATCTAAGTCATCAAATTTCGTATAGATGCATCAATAACAACAACAGCTTTACACAATGTCATTATTTGTGCTTGTACAATTAAATTGAACACGCATAGCCCAATTAGAAAATCGTCACTTCGAGAAAATTTCAAACAAAGCTTTCAGACAATCCAGCAGCGAAAATTGGAATTCCATTGTGTCCGAACAGAGTACAGGAATTCACAAAATTATAAATATGACTTAAAGGAGTCTAACTCCCTAAATTCACTAAAAGATAAGTAATAAAGTAAAAACTGAATAAAGATACTTGTAATAATTTAAATAACCTCAATGTTTCCTTCTTCCAAAAGCAATCTTTCTTCCTCGATAGAACATAGAAACCATGATCTGTAAGTTTATCCGTTCTTTTTGCTTTTTTTCCTTTTATAGGGTACAGTTCAACTAATATTTATGATCAGAATTCAAATGGACTCCCTTGGATCAATACTAGTGGAAGAAAAATAAACTCTTACCGACTATATAATTGGAAGGAAGAGGAGAGTCCTATAACTCAAATTCAAGTTCCTGTGATTCGTAATTTTATATAGTTAGGGTAAAGAGTGAATCATTCTTTTCAAATCTAAATGATGATACTTCAGGTTTGTTTCTTAACCTCTGAAGTTATTAATTTCAAACGATTTTAAAATTTTCTTGTTTGTTTTTTGCAATTTATATTTACTTTTTAGATATTTACATGTAGAAAAATAAATTTTTGTAACTTTTATCTTAATGAAAAGTAAATATTATATCTTAAAAATATCTCTATTGATATACATATTTCCTAAACCATAAAATCTAACCCCTTTATTCATTTTGACTAGTAAGGACGTAAATGTTAAATAACCATATTTAATGTATTTTTTTATTTATAAAAACAAACAAACAAACAAAATTCCCCTTATATTTAGATATAAGAAAAACAAAAATAAACATATCATTCAAATATTTTTTATTCAGACTTATTTAAATTTAAAAAAAAACAAACGATATCTTTGTTTAAATACTAATAAGGTGGGAACATGCCACGTGGGATGACAAAATGATCGTAAGTGCGCTTGTTTATTTATAGGTAAATTGTTAACTTCATGCTCTGTGAATGTGAAGACAAAGATATCCTAATAGGAAGACCCTTATTTAAATTAGAGGCTTTTTGATATTTCAGTGATGATATACAAGAATGTCCTTGTAGCTCTTTTAGGAGTATTCATAGATCAGATTTTGTATATTAGATATCAATTCATATTTGATTTATAATTTTGTAAATTATAAATTTTTAATTCAATCCAATTTATAGGTCACTAAAATTTAATTCAAATTTAATCCATACGTCTGCAAACATATGCAGATTTCACATAATACACATCTAACCAGCATCTTACAGATTGGTTGTGGATTACAAATTTTTTATCATGTTCGATCCACAACTAATTAAATAAAAAAATTAGTATAAAAATAATTTTACTATCAATCAAATTCAAAATTAAACAATATTTAAATAAATAAATTATTTAAATAAAACTAAAATAATGCATTCGAATTTCAAATTATGATGCTCCAAAAAAATAATTTGTTTAAATCAATAAATGAAAATTAACTAAAATTGTGGAATTGAGTTAATATAAAAATTGAAACTTGAAAGTTTGGATGATCTGTCAAAATGTCCATTAAACTTGAAAGATCATTGCTAAAGTGCTTTGTTTGACTTAGGACTTTTTGTTTTGTTGATTTTTTGTTTAGAGTTTACTACTTAGACAGCTTTTTTTAGTATGCATAATTAAGACGTCATGAGGGAGAGGAAAGGAAAAGCAAATTGAATGAACTTTGTTAAAATGAAGCTTGGATTCTAATATGTAACGTATCCTTAAAAAGGAAGTTCATTCTATCTTCCAACAACATAACTAAAACTAGCATCATTGTTGAATCCATAACCTCTACCATAGTTATTCTTAGAAGTACTGAAGAAACATTTATAGTTTTGTCCTATCTCTAGGCCTAAAACCATCTCCGCAATGCCTATGAATAAAATTCATGATTGAACCTTTGGCACTTATATGCTCCATGTCCAAGAATGAAACATATTTGGCAAATGATCTCCTTATCAACATTAAATTCTTATTCTCATTTTTAGATATTTTATAGACTTGACAAACTTGGTTATATCTTTCCTTCTATCATCCTTTTTACAACAAATTTCTTTATGAAGCCTTGTAGGTACACCAACTAAAGAAATTTGGCCTCAGTTGACTTATGTATTTATAGACTATATGGTGGAGGTTACCAAATTTTCCCTGTTCATTCATATATGAAACTATATTCAACTTATTAATCACAAAATATTCATTGATATCATTTATGAGGAGAAAAATTAAACTATTTTTAGCATTTATGTTTATAGATTTTCACTTTTTTTTACTCATGCCTGCTTTTGCTTGAATCCAAAAGAAAAAAAAATTACAACTATGGATACACTTGAGCATGAAGCTGAAAATGTGCCTTGGTATTGCCTCCATCTAGCTATATCTCTTGCTAGTGTTTTGAAAAGAATACAACTTTGAACGATATAATTAAACAAAACCGCCATGCTTTGATTAACAACCTTCTAAAGCAAGATGTATAGTTGTGTGCTGATAGTATTTTCTCTTGTACATAGTTTTGTACTCCACTGCATTCAATAATTAAGGTTGGATGCGACCTCTCTAGGAGTTTCTCTATGCCTTTCGTTCTTAGTAAGCTAACATTACTAGTTGGTGATTTTCAAATATAAATTTACCGCCACGATTTAGGACTTGCTACTCACTATGGTAACATTTGAATCAGTTTAATATTAATAACAAAACTAAATCAGATTGTACTCCTCTAACATGTCATTTCAAATTAAGCTTTTTTCATGTCTTTCTTCTTAAGAATAGTGCGATTACATGACTCGTGTTCCATATGATAGTAGTTTTATATATACTATAGTGTCTACAAGGCTCGATATATCTCAAGACATGAGTATGGTTAGTCGGTACATGCACAATTCAGGTAAAAACCATTGGTTTACTGTAAAGTGAATTCTTCGATTTCTGTATGGGACAGCCGATGTTGGATTATTGTTCAAGAAGGATTGTGATCAATAATGTATTGCGTATTATGATTCTAATTTTGCCAGAGATATGGACAAATGAAGGTTAGCAATGGGTTACGTATTCATATTGGGTGGAGATTCGATTAGTTAGAGGTCAATTGTAGAATCGATAATTGCTCTTTCCACTATAGAACAAAGTGCATGACAGCAACAAAGACTGTAAAAGAATTTATTTAGTTGAAAGCTTGTTAGATAATTTAGAAGTAATCTAAGAGAACAATGATGTCTTCTGTGATAATCAAACTGCTGCATTCCTTCTGAAAAATCAAACATTTCTTGCTCGAACAAAACATATAGATATGAAATATCTTTATGTGAGGGAGATTATAGAAAGTGGTGTTGTGTTATTGAAAAAGATCGATTCTAAAGATAACCTATCAGATATATTGACAAATGTGATTTCTGGAATTAAGTTTTAATGTTTCTTAAAACTAATTCAAATCATTCAAATGTGTTGAGTTTGTGAAATTTTGAATTACGATTGGCTTGATCCCATATTTTAGATATGTAGGCAGTGACAGAGATGCAACCACTTTTGGAAATGAAGTGTCATGAACCACTAGCAATCAGCCCAAATGTTAGTAAAATTTTTACCAAAGTAGAAAATTATTGACAAAGTCAAATAGAAACACCTGGATTGCATTGAAATTGATGGCCAAAAATTTTCACATGTAATTGGATGACGGCTGAATTTTGATACGCATTTAGAGGTGGCTAAAATTATTAAAAAATAATCAAAAGACTTGGTGCAATTGTGCATCCATATTACTTATAAATAGAGGACATTTCTTTATATCATATTATCCAAAAATTTATAGAAACGATTCAAGTGAAGAATTATTGAGAGGATGAGTAATTAGAGAGTGTGAGCAACTAAGAGTTTCTTTTCTTTTAAGTGTGTGTGAGAGTACTATGTATATATGGGTTCTGAGAAGTGAGGTTTCTTTACTCAAGTATTATACTATAATAATTGTTAGTAATACAATTATTTTCTCTTGCTCTCATGGACGTAGACATAATTGCCGAACCACATTAAATTCTTGTGTCATTTATTTTTCAGTGATTATTTAGTGTGCTTGATTCTGCATTACGTACACAACACAATTAACATCAAGAAAAAAATAGAGGAAAAAAAAACATTTGCTTAAAATAACTGCTACATTTTTGCTAATTAATCTAGAAAATAATTTCTTCTTTTAAACCATAAATTAATCACTGAATCTATATAAAGGATTCATACTCCTATATGTGTCTGTATTAGGCACATAAAATCAAAGGAAACAAATTATTACATCAAGAATCAATGCAATAATTAAATAAAACAATCTAGAATATAATAGGAAATAATCAAATAAATTGTTTTAATTTCAAGAATCCCTAGTTTTTTCTCTTAAAAAAATCATATGTTATTCGTACGATTGTTACAAGAAATTACATTTATGGATTTTAACAAGCCTCTCAACATTTCATATTTCATAAAATTTGATTCTTTCCCTTGTATGATTGGTCCAAGGGTAGAGAAACCGACTTTTACATTTTAGCTCTCATCCAAACCTTTGGAGTAAGAGAAAGAGGAGGGTATTAGTTAGGCCATGTTATTGCACTAAAGTGTTTAATAAACTTTAGCTGTTGTAGCTTAAAAGTTAAATTGATTTGATTTTATATTTTTATGATGAAAAATCTATCAAATCTTTAATAATTTTATTAAAATTATTATTTAAAAATTGTATTTACCACATACTATTAACTTTTATTTCATAGTTACATATATATTTATAACAGTTGTAATTTAAAAGTTACATCACTTTAATATCAAAAATGGCCTATTAGTCGCTTAAATGAGGGATTCACTCACTAGCTTTCTTTAAATTGACCAGGTGCCCATTTTCAATTTTTATTAGAAACTCATAAAAAGTAATTGGATAGGGCTATTTGAACCCAACAAATTCTTCTCTACACCTAATTTTAAAAAAATAAATTCATTACTAAAAATTTAAATTTAAAAATATTCAAATTAGCCTTCCATAATCACTCTCTCTATTATCAAAACTGAAAATTAAACACTCAATTTCACTCTCTTTTGAATTCATTTTTTTGGCATTTCTTAGCATATCATGATCGCTATTTCATACTTTCTATATATAAGAATTTCTTTTGTTGATTTTAAATGATGAGTTTTGTTTCTCTTAGTTAGTGATACAAACTATTTACAATTAAAAGAATGACTCACCTATGTTGCAACGTACCACACTTTTTGTCTCCATTCTAGACAACCGTTGGATGTAAACTAAACAAATCTAACGCTTCAAATTAGGTAGGTGATAAAGGCAATATCAACCAGTAACCATTGAAGCCAGTTCCACAAAAAATAATCCAATTAGATGCAGATATCTTATGAAAATAGAAATTAGGGTTTAATGGTGTGTGGTTGAGAATGAATGTACAAACACCTAAATCGATTTCCTTACATATGTTGCAATTTGTTGGGGGAGAAGATCTTCACGATTCGTGTATGTTGCATCCTAAGGTGGGTCTATAAGGCATATGAATTAAATGGCGAATTTGTTTGTACAGTGGGTGTAATTGATTTCATTTGATAATTGCATCGTTGACAGCAAAATCGTAAGAACACAATTGCAAAGCACTGGGGGAAAGGATTTGGATGATTAACATATTTTTGTGTGTTATCTTACATTTGAGTTGAAAAGAGCTTAGATATATTTCATGCCTGCTACCTGTTTGACGAAATTCCTCATAGAAGAAAAAACTAAAACCAAAAAAAAGAAAAAGAAAAATATAGTTTCAAATGTCATTCTTGCTAAAGAGAGTTCAACAAAGGAGATATAATTCAGATATTAAACATGAAAAAAGCAATAAATACAAAATTAATTAATGACAACTTCTGCAAAAAAAATCTAATTGATCCAGTGCAAGCGAGAAATTGACTCTATTATGAGGCAAGTTATGAGGCAAATCGATGTATGTAATTCCTAAACTTACACGACCGCCCAATATCTTTTCCAATTAGTTGCCACCGTCATATATCGGCCGTCAGTTTTACTTACGTCATTTATGATTTTATCGGGAGACACCAAAACTAATCACGATTTCTGGGAATGAAAAACACTTCAATCATCAAATTTTTTGGGGGTGGAAAAGATTTCGATGATCTCAATTGCAGGGGCGTGCAAAATCTTTAGATGGACGCCTTTCAAACTAGAGTCAGTATTTCTTCAAAAAAAAAAAATAGAGTCAATAAATTTTATACAGTACCTATCTACAACCGGCTATAGACCTTTACTCTTTTTTATTTTCAACCATTAGATTCATTTAGTTTACATCCAATGGCTGTCTAGAATGGAGACAAAAAGTGTGGTACGTTGCAACTGTTGCAACATAGGCGGACCCTTAAAAGAATATATTTGTAAGAATTGATAAGAATTTTTGAAATTGAAAAGAAAAATAAAAGAAATGATTAATTAAGTAATTTTATTAAAAATTATTTGAATAATAAAATTTTTAATTAAAAAAAAGGTGTAAAGCAAAAATTAGTGGGCTCAAATAACTCCACTTAAAATATTGGAAAATGATGTTCTCACACATTCGCGCACAAACGTTTGCACAAAACGATGCATTTTGTGCACCTTTAAAAGGCTCTTCGTACATGCACAATAACACACACGCTCTTCCCAACTCCTCCCACTCCCGTATGCCTCATTTCACTGCAACAAAAAACCACTGCCTCCTTTCACTATAACAAAAACCCAACAACTTCCTCATTCTCTAGACGCCATTTTTCCTCGCTCTCGGTTATGTACTCTCTTATTCTCGCTGGATCTGTTTTGCCACACTCTCTCGGCTCCAATCACCCTCATTCTCGGTGGCTCCATTCTCCCTCATTGTCTTGGTTCCGATCTGCCTCAATCTCTCCCTCAATCTCTCCCTCAATCTTTCGATCTCAGTTTCATCACTCTCTCTACCCTAACACAACCGAATTAACGGAGCTTGTTAAGGTAAGTGTTCAATTTATTGCTTTAATTTGTAATTAATTGAAAATTAATTATTTTGCCTCATTTCGGCCACTTGGATTTTGAATGGTTATTGTTGAGGGTATAGTGATTTTGGATTGAATTGATATTAGCTTTGGATTTTGAACGAATTGATTTATTTTTCCTATTTCGGCTATTGGTTATTGCTATTTGGGAATTCATTTTGATTTTGCTTGGCAAGTATTGTTACTAACTATTGTGGCTATACTAATTGTTGTGGTTGTTAGTTCTCGGGCAAGTATTGTTACTAACTGTTGTGGCAGCAAATTGGAGACATGAAAAATCTATAAGTAATTGATGAATTATTGTGTACAATTTGATTGACAAACATTATTAGATAGATATTAAGTTTGCAGGAGATAATCGACAAAAACCTTGAGAGCAACATTGTTGTGGCTGTTTTTTCTTTTGGAATTGATTAGTAGCTGGTGTGTCCTATATTGTTTCGCTGTCCAGTTGCTTAATGCTCACTAACTATTACAACTTTTTTTTTTCTCCTTGTCAGTTGCTTAAATTGGTTGGATATTTTTATCACAATGTCCTCTAGCATGAGTGAAGTTCCAAATCCACATATAAAGACTTGCAAAAAGTGTTGCAATGATAAGATCTTACGAACTTCGCACACAAAAGAGAATCTGAATCGTAAGTTTTGGAAGTGCAAAGGATGTTGGGCATTTGAATGGGACGACGATAGGAAGAACAATGAATATACTGTGTGTCGAAGGGTGGAAGATCGAAATATGAGCAAGATTAAAATTGATCTATTATTAGGAGAAGTGCGCAAGCTGGGGCATCAAATGGAATGTTTGTCTCTTAAATTTGAATTGCTTGAAAGAGAACTTCAGTGAAGTTCGCAACCAAGTATTATTGTAAAATATGTCCCACAAATAATTATATGTATTTTAATATGTATTGTATTTAAATTGTATATTCAACTAATGTATTAACTTCTCTTAGTTGCAATGAAAATTACGTTTATGGTTGAAATATTATTTTCTGTTATTTGCAACTTTGCATTAAATCGTCTATATAGTTTTCGGTTCACAAGAAAAAGTTTGAACTAATTTCAATAGATAGGGAACCTCACGTTCTAGTGATACCATTCCCAGCACAAGATATTGCTGAACATGGAATCAAGGTCACATTTGTTAGCACGGAGCATATGCACGCCAAAATCACGGCTTCAATGCCACAAAAAGCTTAATAGTCTAGCTTGATAAAGATGGTTTCAATTCCTGATGGATCCGAGCAATTGCATATCATCAAATATCACTACAATTATCATACAAATACTGCCTATTAGATTCACTGAATACTGACTATTGTTGATATTACAATTATCACCACCATTTCCCCCTTCCCAACCAAACCATTTTCAGCTGCAAAACCATGTTGCAAATGCACTGCATAATCACTCACAAATCTCTAAGCCACATGATCAGGCCAAGCAACTGGGTTTTCTCAAATTTCATTCAACTTGACAAAAATCACATAGACTAACAATACTCTTGCAATGGCTGCAAACACCCCACTTTTGTAATATCAACAATAGCAACTTCAATGAACCATAAATAAATCAAACAAAATAAACATTTCTTCGAGAGAAATCCCAAGTTTAAATATTCATTAAATCATCTTCCTAAAAAAAATACTGGCTATTATTATGAAATATTATTTAATGGTTGCCACTATTTTAATGAAAATTACACATTTATGCTCAGTCAAACATATAATTATCCATAATTAAAACACAAGTATAATAGCAAACATATGATTCTCTATAATTAAAACACAAGTATAATAGCAAACATATGATTCTCCAAAATTAAAATACAAGTATAATAGCAAACATATGATTCTCCAAAAACACAAGTATAATGTTATTTTCCAAAATTACGTTGAAACTCCAAATTAACTCCATATTCATTAGCTTGCTGAAAGAGTAACTGCTGAAAATGTCCATGCTGCAGGAGTTGTTGGTGCTGCTATAAAAATTCAAACATTATGTTATAATAAGAAATACAATAGATAAAATAAATGAAAAAAGTGTATATATATATATCATAATGGTGAACAACTTACATTATAATAGTTCGCAGTTCCATATGGGTATATATTCGTATGAATATCACTTCCTCCAACATTTTAAAGTGTCTACATAAGATCCACAATATAACTAAAAATATGTACGGATTAAGTTATGAAAATTAAGAAAAATGATAAGAATCTAGCCTTACTTACTGTTGCAATATTGCTTCCTTGTGGAATTACAACAAACACTTGAGAAGATAATATATTGTCTGCAAAGTCAACAAAAAAATCATTTAAGCATTATTTATGTAATAAATTATTTTAATTAATTAATGGTAAAACTAACCTCTGCATCCGAACGTGTTGAATTCTTTTTAGGTTTGGTAGACCTTGTTGACTTTTTCCTTTGACAAGGTGGACGACCTTTCCGACGCCTCATTTATGGATCATGTACTCCCTCAGTTGCATTTGATGAAACTCCCATGCTGTTACTACAACTTCCTTGACCTGAAAATCCTGCGTTGTTACCTCCGCATTAAATTGGCTCTGGTAGATCTCTCCGTACATCCTCAATCAAATTCAAAACAAGATTAGAACTCTCAACATTTCTTGCAGCCACGTTTGCAACTTCCACAAACCTAACACACATTTTCTCATATTGCTTTTGCTCATCTGTGCAACCGTGCAACTCACGACTCGTTTTGACCCTACTATGGCATCTCCACACATCTTTTCTCCATTTTCGTAGAATGTACTTTTCTGAAAGTACTTCCGAGTTATTGCGTATCATGATGTAAATGGCATGTCTGCACAGAATTCCTCTAAATTGGAACATTGAACAACTGCAACTGATCTCACCCTTATCTTTTTCAAAATGTACTTAAAATTATTTTTTTTCTTAAACTCTCCAATTTTAACATCTTTTCTGACTATATGTTCACAACCCATTAAATTGAGGTATTCGCAATACATCTTCTCCATCTCATAAGATGTTACGCATGACATTTGTTGTGAAAGACACCTTGCATCTTCTTTGACTTCTTTTTTAACTTTACTCTTTAATGCATTACTATACTGCTCTATAAACTGCTTCAATGCGGTTTTTGAGTTAATATAACCATCAACAAACACATTCATGCTCTCACTTCATTGAGTAGTTGACATTCCAACCCAAAAACTATCATTTGGGTAACATGGTACCCAATGATGTCTCTCATTATACAAGCCTTGTAGCCAATCATTACCACCCAGATCATATTCTACAATCATGCGGTGCCAGATTCCCTCGAACTTTGCAGGGCTCTGTGAATCATAAACAGCACAATGCAACATATCACTAATGTCATGATATTGTTTATAGCCCCCTAGCTTATCCGGAATCTTTTTAAGTATATACCACAAACACCACCGATGTCGAGTATTAGGAAAGACAACAACAATTGCAATTTTCATAGCATTTTTCAATCGACCCTCATTATCCACTTGCATATTAAAAAAAAAACCCTATTGTCTTCTGACTGCACTCTCATAAAACAATTTTGAAGAGTAGCAGTATCTCCATCCCCAAGCCGTAGTCGTCTTTCTTTCTGTATATGATTTCTACAATCTCTTTCTGTGAATGTCACATTTTCACGGCCACCAGCCTCAATAACAAGTGATTGATAATTTTGGGACAATCTAATCCATGCTCAATTATTTATATCAAGCTTCTTTTTTGCATATGAACTAAGGCTATGATTGCATTAGAAAAATTTAGACTTGGTTGGAGTCAACAATGTATGATTGTGTTCAATATTTAAAACTCAAATCCTCCACTTTCCATCTTCCTCTAATCCTCCTCCCAATTTAGCATTGCAACCTATTTTTGTATTAGGTTGGGGCCTTAGCGGATTATTAGATTTGCTTCTTGTTGCACTACTCCGCCCACAAACATAACTCACATGTCGTATCATCCCATTAATACCCTTATTACTACTTCTCCACATAACTGGAAACCCTTTTCTTTTACCATATTCTCTGTAATAACTATACATTTCAATCTCATTATCGAATGACATCCCAATCATTGGCTCATCATCCTGTAAGTTGTCCTTCTCAATTTCCTCAAACTCTTCAACTTCAATGCTTTTTTCCATATTCTTTATTCATACAAAAGGAATATATTTCATATTAATCAATTGAATATATTTCACATTACTCATAATAAGAACAAAATTCAAACAAAATTCAGTAATCATAATCAACACAATCAACATTAATCGGCAATTGCAATATATGCTCTATAAAATTTAAATAGAACAAATCAAGAACTAAACAGAACGTAATTACTCAAAGGCTCACAAAATTCGGCAAATATAACAAAAATTAAGGTTCCACGTTAGGCTAGGTAAAGTACCCGAAATGGGGCTAAAATAATTAATCTTCAATTAATTATAAATTAAAGCAATAAATTGAACAACACAATCAACATTAATTGGCAATTGCAATATATGCTCTGTAAAATTTAAATAGAACAAATTTATGCAACTCAAGAGGGGGTGAATTGGAATTCTAACAATTATTCAATTTATAAATAAAAACTCAATGCAAATATGAAACAAATTCAAAGTAATAACAAATAAGTTAATCACAATAAAAATGATAAGAGAAGAGAGATTCAAATACTGAGATTTTTACGTGGTTCGGCCAACCTCGCCTACGTCCACGCCTCCAAGCTTTCCGAGCTTGAGAATGCCAATAAGCAAGCCTCCAAGGCTTCAATTGCTTACACTTGACTTTCAAAGTGTCAATAACCTTTACAACAAGAGATTATCCCAATCTCTTAACTCAAGTGTATCCCAACACTTACAATCACTTAAAAATAAAAGATTATAAATTTGTTTTGGCCTCTCACAATATTTAAGATTATAAAATGATACCCAATATGTGAATAGATGAAGCAAGAATGTATTTAAAACTCAATGAAGATTGTATTCTTAAGTATAAGCTCAATAGTCGTGTTGTGATCCACTCTAGTTTGAATTTGAATGAGCTTATTTATAGTTGCAGCTGAAAACTAGCCGTTATTGACTTTCTGCACATTGTCGGCTCGCCGTTAGCTAGATGTCAGATCGCTGTTTGACTGGTCAATATGACCGTTGGGCTGATTTTTTAAATTGTCGGATCATCGTTTAGGTCCAGAGGCTAACCTTCAGTTATGTTTGATCTCAGTGAGTTGTTTATTAAATTGTCGGATCGCCGTTTAGGTCCAGAGACTAGTCTTCAATTCTGATTTATCTCGGCAAGCCGTTTAGCAAAATTTTCGATTCGTCGTTAAGGTTTAGAGACTAATCTTTATTTTTGTTTGATATCGGCGAGCCATTTATTAAACTTTTCGGATCGCCGTTTTCCACAAAAACTACTGCAGTGAACTATTTTGCAAGATAATTGTTTTGTCTCAAAATCTTTATAAAAAATACTTTATAAAACTTGTCAAAATAGATGAAAATTATGTTGAGCTTTTAAAAGATTAATCAATTTTAATCATGTTTTTTATCATCCAAATCAATAAAGAAATATTTATGTTAACAATCTCCTCCTTTTTGGTGATGACAAACTTTTCAAGAAAATACTTGTGCAATTTTGCTCTCTCTAAATATGTGCTCCCCCTAAGTGAATTTTTGAAGGAATTGTTAACTTCCTTTAAATAAGTGTCCATTTAATTTTAATCTAAAAAAATAGTTTAAAACAAAACAGATTGATTTGATAAATAATCTCCCCCTTCATCATCAAAAAGAAATAAGCGCGAAAAGATTAATAAGAGAGGCTGAAGGTTGACTTATCTTTGGAAAAATTTCAACAGAATCTCCCCTGAAATATGAGCATATCATCAACACAGAGTTAAAAGAAACACTTCCATATATATATGCCAACATATCAACCAACCTCTATACCAACAATTAAACACTTCCATAATCAGCAAGATAAACAAGATATTACCAAAACCAACTCATCCATAAATCAAGACAAATAACATTATAAGCATAAACACTACATGAATTGAGTAATGTCTGTGCGAAAATCAGAGGGGCAAAAAACTAAGATGGGGGTTGTGAAGAAGAGCTGCCTAGATCATAACCAAAATAGCCGAGAATACGACGCTGGCCTGCAAGTAACTCCATCTGCTGATCTGAAATTTGCTCCCGAAAGGTTGCAAAATCATATTGAATCTGTTGCTGCTGCTGAGACAGAATATCCACTATGTCGAGAAGCTGTTGGAAGCGATCCTCAGGAACAGCTGATGCTGCAGGAAGGACGGCAGTCTCGGCAGGCTCGTTATCCTGAGATGAAGCTGCTGCTGCAGGTGCTGCTGCTCTGTGAGGGACACGCAGTCTAGCCCCAAGGCAAAAATCATGTAACTCATCCTCGAAATAGATGTCATTTAACATACGATCATCCTCTGGTGCAAGCAGTGTGTCTTTATTATTAGAGAATGTGGTATTTTCCCATTGCCCACGCTTCTTAAAAAATCCGATTGCAGAAATAATCTATCGAAAGAGCTTTTTGGTCTCGAGATAAATAGGCTCAGCTATAAGGACTCGAAAGTATTTCAAAATTCTAGTAATGATGTTGTCATAAGGAAGGGATCGGTTGGAGACTCTAGGAGTAGATAGCATATGACAAAGAATAGTATATGATAAACTCACATGCCGTTTACGGATGAGGGAATCTAATAAACCAACATCAAGTCGTGTTACCTCATCAGTGTGAATCTGTCGAGGAGTGACCATGTGTTGAAGAATGATATGAAGTATTCAAACCTGGAAAGGAAGGAGTTGAGACCTAAAGGACAAAGAATAGATGTCATCGGAAAGATCCCGACGACGACAAATGTTCCATACACCATCCACATGACGGAATTCACTAAATGAGAGTTATTTCCTAGTGGTGTACAGATCTAAATACTACACAATTCAAAGATTCCCAGAATACTACACAATTCAGATTCATTGAAAGCAATGTGAATGCCTCCTACAGATGTATAAAGCTCGACACGTCGAGTAGAGGGGAATTCTATATTTGAATAAAAGACACGAACGAGATTTTCATATATGGGTTCTTCGATACTTAAAGCGGCCTTCCAATGACTAAGCATGTGAGTAATATAATGACCACAAATAGTAATATTCGAAAACTCTGAAATGTTAAGAAAAAAAAAAGGAGTTACTGGTTTACCCATGAATTTTTCACGAAATCGCTGAGCAGAAGTGTCATCGAAAAAATGGAGACTCTTGAAGTCTTGAGAGGGAGGCCTGCAGAGACTAGAACGTCGCGGAGCAGTGTGCTTGGTTCAAGTACGCCTTTGAGGTCGTTCCGCCATTGATAAGTTTGGAAAAAAATTTAATTTGTAAAAGAAGTGGAGTTTGAGTGAGGAGAAAGTAATGACAAGTTGAAATGTGATGGAAAAAGGAAGAAATTTCAGTTCAAATTTAACGAGAGAAGCAGGGCTGGTTTTAGCATTTGAAGTTTGGGATTTTCAAAAAAAATTGAAAGAAATGGATTTTGAACGGTTAAATTTGTTTTAAACACGATGAAAAGAGTTTTGAAATGTTCAATTTGGTGAGAAAACACAAGGAAAATGGTGGATTTGAGAGAGAGAAATGAAAGTCAGTCGCGGGTTTGAGAGAGAGAGAGCATAACGAAATGAAGGAGAAGAATATGAACTGTTTACTTAACGCGAGATAACGGCGAACCGACAGAGTCTAGAGATTTCCCCAAAAAATTTCATCATAATGGCGAGCCGGTTAGAGACATATTGGCGAGCCGATAGGATCCAGAGAGTTCCCCCCAAAAATTTGTAACAGGACGGCGAGCCGATAGTTAATTATCGGCGAACCGATAGCGTCCAGAACACTTCTCATTGTTTCTGCCCTAAAACAGTTAGCCGTTTATTAAAATAATGGTAACCCGTTTTCTATAACTTATGATTTCGCACATTTATTTTGATATTTGGCTAACTATTAATACATTTCAAGATCATTTCATTGATCCAAAATTATTTAAGTGCCAGTTCAATGCATGATTCATGAACATATATGTATTGTAACAATTAATTTATAATTTTGCAAATATACATACACATCACATGCATATTATGATTGAGCATTCTATAGATATTAAAGTATTAAATCATAATTCAATCAATTTTAATAGACTCAATAGCATGAATAAAGATGTTAATATGAAAATTTTATCATCCTAAGTTTATGCCGAATTTTTGAAAATTGTTCTTCGCAAAGTGGTTTCGTAAAAATATCGGCAAGTTGTTTTTCCGTAGACATAAACTCTAATGCAATATCTCTCTTTTGAACATGATCTCTTAAGAAATGATGTCTGATTTTTATATGCTTGGTTCGAGAGCGTTGAATGGGATTTTTTGAAAGATTTATAGCACTAATATTATCACACTTAATAGGAATTTGTTCTAGGTTAACACTATACTCTTTAAGTGTTTGTTTCATCCAAAGAGCTTGTGCACAACAGCTTCCTGCAATTATATATTCAGCCTCAGTAGTTAAGAGTGCAACAGAATTTTGTTTCTTACTAAACCATAAAACAAGTGAGTGACCTAAGATATGGCAAGTTCCACTAGTGCTTTTCCTATCAACTTTATAACCAGTAAAGTCCGCATCCGAATAGCATGTTAAATCTATATGAGTTCCTCTAAGATACCAAAGGCCAATATTTATGGTTCCACTTAAATAACGAAAAGTTCTTTTAACAGCAAGCAAATGGGATTCCTTGGGAAATGATTGAAATCTTGCACACAAACATACACTAAACATGATATCGGGTCTACTTGCAGTTAAATAAAGTAAGGATCCGTTTATACCTTGATACATTTTGATATCCACTTCTTTGCCTTTTTCATCTTTGTCGAGCTTGGTTGTTGTGCTCATTGGTGTGTTTTTGGTTTTTGAGTCATCAATGCCGAATCGTTTGAGTAGATCTCTTACATACTTGGCTTGATTTATGAATATTTCTTCCTCATTTTATTTTATTTGCAACCCAAGGAAATACTTCAGCTCTCCCATCATACTCATTTCAAATTCATTACTCATACAAGATGAAAACTCTTTGCACAACAATTCATTAGTAGAACTAAAAATAATACCATCAACATAAATTTGAACAACAAGTATATCTTTATTCTTATGTTTAACAAGAGAGTAGTATCCGCTTTACCCATGGAAAAATCATTTTCTAATAGGAAATTTTTAAGCCTATCATACCATACTCTAGGTGCTTGTTTTAATCCATACAAAGTTTTAAACAACTTATACACATGATTTGGAAATTTTTCATTTTCAAAATCAGGGGGTTATTTTACATACACTTCTTCCATAATATAACCATTTAAGAAAGCACTTTTCACATCCATTTGAAATAAAATGAAATATTTATGACAAGCAAATGCCAACAACATTTTAATTGATTCTAGTCTAGCTACGGGTGCAAAAGTTTCATAAAAATCAATTCATTCTTCTTGGTTGTAACCTTGAGCCACTAATCTATCTTTATTTCTTACAACCACACCAGATTCATCCATCTTATTTCTAAATACCCATTTAGTATGTATGACAGATTGATATTCTAGTTTAGGAATTAATTCCCACACATTGTTTCTTTCAAATTGATTTAACTCCTCTTACATTGCCATAATCTAATATTCATCATTTTCCGCATCCGCAAATGATTTGGGTTCAATTTGAGAGATAAATGCATTATGCTCACACGTATTCTTAAGAGATGATCTAGTTGTAACACCTCGTGAGAGATCTCTAAAAATTACATCTTTAGGGTGAGAAGAGACATACCTCCACTCCTTGGGGAATGTTTGAGAAATACATTCTTGTTCTTCCAGTTCCATATTTGTTTGTTCTTCTTGTCTATCCTCTTGATTTTCTTGTGGTGCATTCTCTTGATTCTCTTTTGATGATTCTTCTTGTAACTCTTCATCTGCATCATCATTAGCAACTCTTTTCTCCGCATAAGAGGGGTTAGATTCATCAAACGTAACATGCATGGATTCTTCCACAACCAAAGTTCTTTTATTATAAACTCTATAAGCTTTGCTTGAGTTTGAATACCCGAGAAAGATGCCAACATCAGATTTTGGATCAAATTTACCAAGATTATCTTTTGTGTTTAAAATAAAACATTTGCATCTAAAAACTTTGAAATAATCAATGTTCGGTTTTCTATCTTTCCAAAACTCATAGGGAGTTTTATTGAGATGAGTTCTAATCAACACCTGATTTAAAACATAGCAAGCGGTGTTGACGGCTTCGGCCCAAAAATATTTTGGTAATGCATTTTCATTTAACATGGTCCTATCCATTTCTTTAATAGACTTATTCTTTTTCTCAACAACTCAATTTTGTTGTGGAGTCCTAGGAAATAAAAATTGATGCTCAATGCCAAGATTATTGCAAAAAATCGTAAATGCATGATTTTCAAATTCTCCTCCATGATCACTCCTAATGCATATAATACCATGCCCTTTTTCATTTTGTAATTTCGTACAAAGCACTTTAAAAACATCAAGAGCATTATCCTTATTGGCTAAGAATAATACCCATGTATATCTATAATAATCATCCACTATCACAAATGCATAATATTTGCCATTTAGATTAACATATCTAGATGGCCCAAATAGATCTATGTGAAGGAGTTCAAGTGGTTTTGAAGTAGAAATATGGTTTTTGTTCTTGAAGGAAGTTTTGATTTGTTTTCAAAATTGACAAGCTTCATAAATATTATCCTTTTAAAAACCAATTTTCGAAAGACCTTTAACTAAATCATTCTTCGAAATTTTTGAAATTAAATCCATACTTGCATGTCCTAACCTTCTATGCGATAGCCAACTATCATCATGTAATGCGGAAAAACATTTATCAAGAGTATATGCACATTCTATGTCAATGATATAAACATTACCACATCTATTACCAACAAACAAGATCTTGCCATCACATGAGTTCTCAACAACACAACTAAATTTATCAAAGATAACTTTATAACCTTTGTCACATAATTGACTAATACTAATTAAGTTGTGTTTCAAGTTCTCAACCAAACATACATTCTCAATTAGAATTGAAGAGACTTTACTAACATTTCCAATTCCAAGAATTTTTCCTTTTGAGTTGTCTCCAAAAGATACGTCTCCACCATTTTCAATTTTGGTGAAGCTTAAGAACTATGCATAGTTTTCGGTCATGTGCCTTGAACAACCACTATCCAAGTACCATTTATTTTTCTTTTTCTTTAAGCCCTACAAAGAAAAATCTCAAGTTTTAGGTACCCAAAACATTTTGGGTCCTTGAGAGTTAGCAACGGTTTCTTTTGGAACCCAAAGACATTTGACACCATAATATGCATTCCTTTTCACAGGACATCTATATTTCATGTGACCATTTTAATTACAATAATGGTAGACAATCTTATGATCACTTGTGGAGGTGGCTTTAACAAAATAATTCTTATAATACTTTTGCTTCAAGTTAGGCTTATATTCAAGTCCTCCTTTATCAAAAACACATTTTTGTGAGTTAAGCATATTATCCAACATCTTTTGCCCATGTTTAAATTTAAAAAAAAAATTCATTCAACTCATTACTCTTTTTCTTGAGCATTTCATTTTCATTTTTCAAATCATCTATGTGTGATTCAAAATGCTCATGTGAGATGTTAGGTTTCTCATTTGATAATGCAAACTCATCATGCAATGTTTTGTTCTCTACTTCTAGGCATGTAATTTTTGCATTTAAATATTTATTTTCATTTTTAAGCTTTGCCATTTCCTTTTTAAGCTTTGTCATTTCCTTTTTAAGACATACATTCTTTTTACCAATCTTCATCAACTCATTATGCAATTATTTAAAAGCATCATATAATTCATCATAGGTAAGATCACTTACCTCATTAAGATTATCATCCTCTCCTATTGTCATAAGCGCTAGGTTTAATACTTCTTACAATCCTTCTTCATCACTTGAATCTTCTTCGCTATCATCCCAAGTTGCAACCATGGCTTTCTTCTTGAGTTTGTTGATAAGTGGACACTCCGATCTTATATGGTCGGGCTTCTTGCATTCATAGAATGTGATCACCTCTTTCTTCTCCCTTCGGTTCTTAAAGTTTCTGAATTTTCTTCGCTCTCCAATTTTCTTGAAAAACTTTCTGAATCTCCTTGCTAGCATGGTTAACTCTTCATCATCTGGTTCTCTACTTCCATCACTTTTATATTTTGAATCTTTGAGAGCAATGGTTTTCTTCTTTTCCCCATCTCATTTTTCTGCTGCCAAGTCTTCTTTATATGAAATGAGAGAACCAATTAAATCATCAAGAGGTAAAGTATTTAAATTTTTGGCCTCTTCAATGACGGTTCTTTTAGGTCTCCATTCTTTTGGAAGTGACCTAATGATTTTCTTAACTTTCTCACTATTTGAGAATGTCTTCCCGAAGGCACCTATGATGTTCACTATGTCCGTGAATCTAATATACATAGAATATATATTTTCATTTTGTTCCATTTGGAACAACTCATATTGACGAGTGTATCTACTAATTTTAGACTCTTTAACTTGATTTGTCCCTTTATAGACAACTTCAAGTTTATTCTATATTTCTCGTGCACTTTCACAACTAGATACTCTATGGAATTCTTTTTTTATCAAGAGCACAAAACAAAGCATTCATAGCCTTAGAGTTTAGGGACATTTTTCTCTTTTCTAACTCACTCCATTGACTTGATGGTTTAGGAATATCATCTCCTACTTCATCTTTAAACATACGCATGAATGGACCATCACAAACAACTTCCCAAATTTTATAATCTAAGGCTTGCAAATAGATTCTCATTCTAGTTTTCCAATAAGCATAGTCATTACCATTAAAGAACGGTGGTCTAGTTGTAGACTGCCATTCTTTAAAGGTTGAGTCATTTAGGGTTGCCATGCATGTTTTACTCTAAACGATTAAGTCCTAACAAGAGAATAAAGCTCTGATACCAAATGAAATTCTAGTTATGCAACCCAAGAGGGGGTGAATTGGAATTCTAACAATTATTCAATTTATAAATAAAAACTCAATGCAAATATGAAACAAATTCAAAGTAATAACAAATAAGTTAATCACAATAAAAATAATAAGGGAAGAGAGATTCAAACACTGAGATTTTTACGTGGTTCGGCCAACCTCGCCTACGTCCACGCCTCCAAGTTTTCCGAGCTTGAGGATGCCACTAAGCAAGCCTCCAATGCTTCAATTGCTTACACTTGACTTCTAAGGTGTCAATAACCTTTACAACAAGAGATTATCCCAACACTTACAATCACTCAAAAATAAAAGATTATAATTTTTTTTTACCTCTCACAATATTTAAAATTACAAAATGATATCCAATATATGAATAGATGAAGCAATAATGTATTTAAAACTCAATGAAGATTGTAGTATCAAGTATAAGCTCAGTAGTCGTGTTGTGATCCACTCTAATTTGAATTTGAATGAGCTTATTTATAGTTGTAGCTGAAAACTAATTGTTATTGACTTTCTGCATACTGTCGGCTCGCCGTTAGCTAGATGTCGGATCGCCGTTTGACTGGTCAATATGACCGTTGGGCTGATTTTTCAAATTGTCAGATCACCGTTTAAGTCCAGAGGCTAACATTCAATCCTGTTTGATCTCGGTGAGCCGTTTATTAAAATTTTTGGATCGCCGTTTAGGTCCAAAGACTAGTCTTCAATTCTGATTTATCTCAGCGAGCCGTTTAGCAAAATTGTCGATTCGTCATTTAGGTCCAGAGACTAATCTTTATTTCTGTTTGATATTGGCGAGTCGTTTATTAAACTTGTCGGATCGCCGTTTTTCACAAAAACTGCTGCAGTGAACTATTTTGTAAGATAATTGTTTTGTCTCTAAATCTTTATAAAAATAATTTATGAAACTTGTCATAATAGATGAAAATTATATTGAGCTTTTAAAAGATTAATCAATCTTAATCATATTTGTTATCATCAAAATTAATAAAGAAATATTTATGTTAACACTAAACAGAACCTAATTGCTCAAAGACTCACAAAATTCGGCAAATATGACAAAAAATAATGTTCCACGTTAGGCTAGGTGAAGTACCCAAAATGGGGCAAAATAATTAATCTTCAATTAATTATAAATTAAAGCAATATATTGAACACTAACCTTAACAACGTCCGTTAATTCGGTTGTGTTGGGGGAGAGAGAGTGATGCAGCTGAGATCGAGAGATTGAGGGAGAGATTGAGGGAGATCGATGCCGAGAGAGTGAGGGAGAATGAAACCACTAAGAATGAGAGAAAAACGAGCTGAGAGAGTGAGGGCAACCGAGCTGAGAGAGTGAGGATGGTCCCGAGATAATGAGGGAGAACGAAGCTGTTGCTGTGTAGAGAACGAAGCTGCTAGGTTTTTGTTGCAGTGAAAGGAGCCTTTTAGAATGAAAACCGAGTTGTTGCACAGTTGCAGTGAAAACCGAGCTGTTGCAATGAAGGGAGAACGAAACATAACGTGCGTGTGTCTTGCTTGGTGCACGTACGAGGAGCCTTTGTGCGCATATTTGTGAGAATATCGCTACTGTAAAATATTTTGTCTCATTCATTCCATAAACCATTTGATAATATTTTACCCACCACTCTATACGTATTTACACTTAGATGCCAATTGCTTCTTTATTCAATTTACTCAATTACGCTTCTCTTTTTGTTTTCCAAGTAAAAAATTCTGAAAAATGATATATCGCAAACTATTGGGACACCTCCAATTCAACTGTCCAATAGAAACAATTTCGGCTTACAAATTTCATTGTCCTGACCGCATGTTTCTCCGAGTACGGTTATATTTCAAAACAAGAACATTCAGCAAAGTTTTCAACAACTTATAATGCCACAATTTTGTCCAAAGAACATTAATCACAAAATTAATTCTTTGTGATATTGAACATCTCTTTATGAAGATTAAGTTATTAACCTTGGAACTGACATATGGGTTTAGTTGATCTAATGACAAAGAACACTCCTTTTTTTATTTCGTTTCTTTTCACTAATGCTTTGTTCTTTTTTCTTGGAAAATAAACTGTCTGCAGTGAATGCTCCGTCTGAAACCCAACCACAAGAATCACTGCCAAGAGTGGCATTCCCAGCACTCGATTCCCCCTTGTTATTCATACCATTCATTTTCATAGAAACAGAATATGGCCACAACTACGTTTACGGAATATTTCTTGTAAAACAAATGTATTGTCAATTTTTAAACATCTTCTGGTAATAGAAAATCATTGCTCTCATTTTTTATGTTCCCATACTCAAGAACTATTGGTAGATAAAACTCATGCTACTGGTACCTGTAGTATAACCTCCATCAATAACAAGATTGTGTGCTGTTATAAATCCAGCTTCTTCACTTGCTAGAAACAGCGCAGCTTGTGCCACATCTTCTATGCTTGCACTCCTCCCACGCAGCAAACTTCCACTCTCTCGCACCATCTTGCTCACTTCTTCAGGTTTCATATCAGCTTTCCCCAGGTACTTTCTGTAGGCATTCACAAGCATCTCTGAAGGAACTCCATGAGGCGAGATGCAGTTCACTCGAATTCCATGCTTGCCCAGCTCGCAGGCTGTGCTTCTTGCCAAGCCAATGATTGCCTCTTTTGACAACGAATAGGCATGGGATGCAAGGCCGCCCATGATGGCTGCAGAGCTAGAAGTGCAGATAATACTGCCTTTTCTCTGGCCTTCGATCATGGCCTTCGCCGCATGCTTGATTCCATGTAATATGCCATTCAGATTAACTGAGAGAAGAAACTTCACATCTTCCATGTTAAGTCTTGTGATGCTGCCTCCAGAGCCAGAAATTCCAGCATTGTTAAACATTATGTCTAACTGGCCTTTCCAGGAAACTGCAAGCTGGACAGCTGATTCAACATCTTCTTCCTTTGTCACGTCGCAATGTATGTACCGGCCGCCTATTGTGTCGGCTAGAGCAGCGCCGAGTTCATCAAGAATGTCTGCTATGACAATGTGGGCACCATTCTCCGCAAATAGTTTAGCTGTGGCTGCTCCAATCCCCCTTGCTCCGCCAGTTATCACAGCAACTTTGCCCATCAATCTAATTCATAGAATTTAACATAAACGGCCTTAAAAATTACAAAATTTTGCTTATATATAATTGGATGATCAGTGGAAACTAACCTCTTTGAAGATAACTTGTTTGTGTCATCACGTGCCTCCATTTCGTCTGTTGGTTCCAAGTTTGTTAGTATTCTGCATTCGGATATTTCTGCGAGAACAGTTCAAATGCCAAGATGAAGAAAGAAGATGTTTGCTAAAATATCTCTGTGCTTCTTGCTGTTTGATTACTCTAGACACACTCTTTGTCCTTAGCAACTACTTTCAAACCATAAGCTAGCTGCAGACCATCTATCGGTTTATTTGTTTTATGCTATTTGCAAACCATAAGATTTGGTTATCTGTCTGATACTTCAACGTGCTTCTGGTTGGGTAGTTGATTGAATGTACGTCAAATACCACGTGACTAGGTGATAATTCCCCTGACAAATATTAGTCTTACAAGTCAAATGACATTTTTGCCCTCTAGTTGTGCTATATACTATATAGAGCCGGTTGAGATTGTTTAATAGTATTTACTATTTAGGTGCCCTTAAGTTTGTAAACAATTACAAAAACGGCATCGTGTACCATCACAAAGCCATTGCTCTTTGCTCGTCTCGTACAAACACCAGAACCACCAGTCAGAACACAACAAACATAGCATTTAGAGCTGCGAGCTAGAGTTAGGATTGGAGAGAGCAACAAAAGAAACAAAAGAAACACAAACAAACAAATAGTAATAAAAAAAGTCTATAAAATCATGGAAGTGCCGGGATCATCGAAGAAGATGATCGCAACCCAAGAGGAGATGGTGGAGGCAAGAGTCCCGATTCCGTACAGAGACCAGTGCGCGCATTCGCTGATCCCACTGAACAAGTGCAGGCAGGCGGAGTTTTACTTGCCCTGGAAGTGCGAGAACGAGCGCCATTCCTATGAGAAGTGCGAGTACGAACTCGTTATGGAACGTATGTTGCAGATGCAGAAGATCCGTGAAGAGGAGGCCAAATTGAAGCAGTCCCAGACCCAGAAGGGCGCCCCCATCCCTCTTATTCCCAAGACCGCCAATGCTTAGTAATCTCAGCTTCCTTCTCCTTTTTTTCTTATAGTGAGTTTTCTTTCGCTGATTTGGGTTTTGATTCATGAGTTTTTTAATGCATGATCTTATTTGTGTTCGTGATATTTTATTTAGTTTTTTATTGGATATTATTAGATTTTGCGATATTGCATAATCTAGGGTTTGATTTCGAACATTTTGTAATTTTTGAATTTCATTCGGGATGGATATCGTATTTTAGGGTTATTAAATTATGGGATGCCGTGCAAAATTCTGGGTTTTGAGCTGTTTATGCAATTTCTGAGATACTGTTTATGGGCTTCTGGCTTAACTGCGATTGTGCTTTAGTTTGGGGTTTGACTAGCTTTGTACTGTTTATGAACAATTAGGGCATCTTGTGGGTGGCTCATTTTTTCCTTTTTCTTTTTATTTATGCATTCAATAAATATACCCGCCTGTGTTAGGACATGGGATGGGGTTTATTCTTCTTACTATTGGGTTTCCTTTTGGTTTATTATTTAATCTACAAGTCCAGCAAATTTTGTAGTTTATGAATAACGTGGTTTACAAATGATGTGTCTCACACTCAAAGTCAGAGTCACATAAGAGCTTTCCTATCAATGTATAAGGGTTCATATTGGTGAGTTCTTCCTAAATTGCGTAATATGTTATGAGGAGTACAAAATATTGGGTCCTTATGATTGCCTTTTAGTTAATTTATTGATGCACAATTGATGTTTCTTTCATGAAGACTGAAGGTACTTTTTATTTTAAGTTTCCAAACTCAGTTTCGTAATGCCGTATTGCCGTGTTTTGAATGTGGAGATTTATTTAAGTTTCATGTATAGCATTGCAAGCATGATGGGAATGTTTTAAAATTCTTTCTTTAATGTGGTCAAATGGGATGCTCAAATAGACCAGTCAATTGAAACTTATAAAATCGAAGGTCTTGTTGTGTTTGTCTGTCACTTGAAATTTTGAAATACTCATTCCTTCCAAACTGATGTTACTAACTTTTTGTGTGAACGTGATGAGGTCTTTTTCGCATTTGTACTAAGAACTTTTGATTGATTTTTCTTTTATTGGGAAAGCAAAGTGGTAATTGGAGAAATGCTTGCAAAATACTACAAATACATATTCAAATTAGTCTAGCATATCCGTTAGCCCTTGTTTAATGAAAAGGAATCTCCATTCTTCCTTAGCTTCAATCATATTGTCTGAAATTGAGGAGTGACAGGCAATGGTAAATCAGTGGGATATCTGTTACTCTGTTGCTAGGCTTAGGATATGTGGAATTTGATACAGTGAATTTCGACTGTATTTTGGGCCTATCACTGGAATTTACACTTTAGAGATGACGAGGGCTGCTTCGACGAAGAATGATCGTGGTTCATGTGAAGCTCTTGGAAAGAGAGAGATATGTGTAGGTTTGAGGAGATTAAAGCACCTGTATTGCGGATTGAATCTGAATATTAGATGCCTTAATCTTCATGAGAAAGTTTTTTTGTTCGCATTGTGTTATTTTGGGTTCCTTTTCTGAATAGAAATGTAGACTGCTGGAGACTATTATCCTTTAGCGGTATAATTACATGATGTTTTGATGAATACTGACTGACTCTCTAATTCCTGTTACTTAGGTATTTTGCGTAGGTTTTTTCTGTAGATGTTGAAATTTTTGGATATCTCACTTCCTAGAACAAGAAGAGACATACTGCTTGTCTCTGGTTCATGACATCCTCTCATGTGAATATTGCTTATTGCCAAAAACCAAATTGGTCATAAATCCTTGAATTCATTTTTAACCCCAAAATCCCTCCTACTGTGTTACACGTCAATATTTATTGGTACCATATGTTGATCATAAGACTGCTATTAACTTTTTTATCTTAACACATGCTGCAGTTATCGTTGCAGTTTTATTTCTATCTAGAAGGGCTTCGGTGCCTTCTTTTTCTGATTAGAGAAATTACATCAAAGTTCATATCATGTGATAGATCCTAGATACCCAAATTGCCATTTTACGAAAATTGAAGTATGTCATCCCATTTTAATGCATTTGTCTGATTATTGTTTTCAATATGTGATATTTCTTTTCTTAAATGTGATGCCTTACATCTCAGTAGTGATATTTCAGACAATGTTCTGTTGGTGTTTGACCATGGATAAGAAAAGATCTTTCATTGGATAAAGTATTAGTTGCCGTTTATAGAATTCATAATAAGTAAACGATTGCTTCTGACTATGGTAAATTCTTCCATCTTCAGTGAATAGATCTTTTTGCATGGTTGTGAACGGTGAAAGTTCTTTTATTAGGATTTGGGGTTTCAAAGCTTAAGGTAATAGGGCTTTCTAAATTGCTACTTGTGACATATATCATGGGCCATAGCTGAGGTACCATGCAAGCTTGTTTAGATAAGATAGATTTGAACTTAGCCGTTAAGTATTTACTAAATGATTGTTGCATTCTTAATCAAAAACAAAAACAAAAACAAAAACCTTTTTTCAGCTTCTGACTGTTAGATCTTATCATCTTGAATGAATTGTCCATTTCTGATAGTTGTGGCTTAAAATGCTTCCCACTAGAATGTGGTGTTCTCAAATTGTTGTTTTGCCTGTGGGCCAGGTGGCACTTTCTTTGCCTTAAGATTTATTGGAAAAGCTAGAATAAATTTTTTTTGACTTGTTAGAAGATTGAAAATTTGTTTCCTATCCAATATATATATACAGATTGGAAAAAAAGACAAAAAAAGGTTATATGGAATTGATTTTCATTTCCATGCATAACTTGTATTTTCTTGACCAACTTCTTTAGATTGGATGTGGCATTTTTCATCGGCTGTGTGCTTGCAACAGTGCTTTAGAGGTTCTCCAGTTATTGTAGTAATTTGGTGGACAGAATTGAGAAGCTTTTGCAGACATGATTTTTGTATATACAGTATGGATGATGGAAGTGGTACATCATGTTAGGGAAACTCAAACATGATGATAATTGTTTCTTGTGCTCTGGATTCATTGCAAAAGAAGTTTCAGGCTGCAAGGGACTAGCCCGCGTGCCCCCCAAGCTTTTTGAGTTTGAATGGCTTCCCCCAGAGGGAGTTCTCTTTTTCTGATATGCATTGAATACTTGTGAGGCATGCAACTACAGTTCTATTACTTGAAAAATAAGTTTGCACGTGCTGCAAGTGTGCATCAGATGATGAGTGGGTTCAGTTGAATTTGATGCTCAATGACTTGCTGAATTTCTTTGCATCTATTTCTAAATGCTCTGCTTTGATGGTTCTTGTTTTGCTTTTGGTTGACTGGAATTTTACACTAGTTCTGCTCACATATTAACATTTGATTTGAATATTGGACAGGAGGCTCTAAACCCAATGTGGATGCGTCGATGTTTGTTGCTGCTGTCTAATAAGTGTTATTTGGAACTGTTTGTGTGGGACTATTTAACCTTTTTATTGGTTCTGTGACCTTTTATATTGAATAAAATTATTCAAATATGATGACATGATTTATGTTTGGCATCCTATGTCATTTTGATCTCTGATAATACTCAGTAAATTAAACTGGATATGGCCAAATCTATGGTAATTTGATAGATTCCTTTTGCATTTTATTGGCCATGACACAATACAAAATATTTACATTTTTGTTTTGTTTTATCATAATCAACTTATGTCTTAATAGTAAATATTTCAAATTGTATCTTTCTTTTTAGATCACAAATCAAACCCTTTTGGAAATCGCTATCTTCCTTTTTTTTTTTTTTTTTTTTTTTGGGCCCTCTGTAATCAATCACTTCGGTCGATGTACTTCTGTTGATCAGTCAATCTTTGTTTTTAAAAATTGTGTAAAATAGATGTTTTATCCTTAATTGAATTTATCCGCAAATGTAATTTGGGCTTTTAGTTTTAGGCATTATATGCCCTTCATGAATTTGCCACCTTTCGAACTGCAAGACTAATTGAAAATCTTTACGGGAAGATGCTGAAAGTGAAAGCTGTTGGTAAACACTAAAAGAGATTGAATTTTTTTTTTTTTTTTTTTTTTTTTTTTTTTGCGTATTGATTCTTAACGGGGATGCAAAAAGGTGATAAAACCCAATGCGTGAATAAAACGTGGAAGAAAATCGAATTACTAGAAGAGGTTAGTGTTTAATTAAAAAAGACAAAAAAGAAGAATATAGTCAAGTGGTTTTAGATTTTTGAAACAAAGACAAATTATATAAGAAGATCGGGTTCTGGAATCTGAACATTGTTTAACTTTTAGGTGGCTTCAATGCCAATTATAAAGAACTGCTCTTAGTCAGCCAGCGTTTCGGGTCCAAAACTGGAGGCAACAAGAGAGTAGTGGGTTTATCATTTTCTTCCAAACGATCAACTTATGCTAATATTTCTGTTGATCTGCAATTATTTCATCATCACTTTCCTGAAGCCACCTTCATGATATTCAGAACTTGTTCTCCATTCGAGTGTATATCCTTTTTGTGTTTATCCACCATGTCCGACTATTTTTCCTCCTCTGCTTTGGCCTTTCTTCTTGAAAAGGCTTAGCTTATACTTCTCTTCCTCCTCAACCTGAGATCGGTCAAAGATTTTCCTCATCCCCAGTATCTCCAACACTACAACTCTAAAGAACGCTACAGATATTCCATCCGGAAGCCAAATAGCTAGCTGGAGTTCCTCTCATGGTCGTCACAAGTCACAGTTCTGGTCCCAGTCGATCATTTTCGACAAACCAGAATCACCACTTGATCCAAATAATCTTCCTGATCAGTTTCATCAGCAATGTTTTTCTTCTTCAAAAGAAATAGATCAAGACACTGATCAAAATTAAGAAGCCAAAGAAAGATCCAAGGCTGAACCCGAAATATATTTATTTACCTGAACCGTTTTCTTTCCATCTGTACTTGCACATGGCACCGGCAAGCTCTGAACCTTAATGTAAACAGTTGGGTTATAGTCAGTCTTTTCCTTCTCATTATTCATTATTCAAAATTAAAGATTTCAGATATTGGGTAGCAATATCCAGCAGAAGAGTTCCAACCATTCGAGAAAGAGCAGCTTTGCACGCGCAATTCACTAAGCACGCATGTTTACAATTACATGTCTCCGAATCTATATCTGTAAGGTCTGAGCTAAAGATTAAGAAAGTGACACGATTAATCTCGACAGAACGGCGATCTTGCGGAGCTTCACATGATAATGTAGTAATCCGGGAGCACCCAACGGCAGGCTGTCTATATCATTCATTAGCTTGAAACAGGTCGTAGGGCAACTGCCTTGCCTGCCGCCAGGGCAGATGCCATACTTCCCCGCAAACCATAGGATAACCGCATTAATTCCCTAAAATAACTTGTGAAGAAATCCCACACTTCTGCTTACCCTTTGAGTGTTTGCCAACTCTAAAACTTTTAATTAAGAGTTTTAAATGTCCATCAGGGCCACAATCTCGTGTACTGTGCTGGCGATAGAAACCGGATCACTTGATTCGGGGGATCTAATCAATAGTGCCAAGAACATACATATAGCCTGGTTCCTTACTTGTTTTTATGCCTCTCGCTCTGTTTTCGTAATACACTGCGTAATGAAGAACTATTAGACTCTATGAAAGCAAAGCAAACAATCCTTCATGAGTGACAGAAAAACCTCCATCAAGCACAAGCTGTAAGTTTCTTCACTTCCGCCAATTTTGGCCCAGGAGCCATTACCAGCGACGCTGTCTAACTATGAAAACAGCAAAAAGATATGCGTCACAGTTTCCGTTACAGAAGTAGCCACATGCATATCAGGAGCCTGAGGCTCTCCTCAGAAGGATGGCTGCATCAGCAAATTCATAAGGTAGAAAAAATGAGAGTTAATTTTGGATTATTCATTGTGGATTAACAATTTTCAAAATACCATAACTTTAATTTACTTCATTTTTGTTTAAAAAATTTTGGAAAAATGGGGGTGCATCTTGATGAAAAGTTTTGTCTTTTAACAAAAATAGAAGGTAAGTTGGGTTTTATAATAGTTAATGGAGTATTTTGAAGATTGTTGTTTTATGAGAGGATGATTGGAAATAAATCATATAACTTTATCGATAGAGCTTATATAATTTTTTTTTTGAAATAGATATTTCTAAATCTTATATAATTCATTTATATGTAAAATCTTATAAAGGACGTCATATGTATTTTTCCTCTAAAAATTAATGTTAATATTTTCTTTCCCTTAATTTGTTACTAATTTTACTTATTTTTTTAATTCATTCCTGTTTGTTTACCAAAAAATGAGATTGTTTGCAGATAGGACGAGAATGAAAACAACGCAAAAATTATTTGCATCTCAATTACAAAATCCTCTACATTTTTTTTTCTTTTGAAAAACAAATTTAAAATTCCAGCATTTTGCGTGTTTAGAAGAAACAATAAAAAGTGTCACATAAAATATGAATATTACACATAGGTAATTTATTTCAACGGCAAGTACAAAATGCATTAATTAATTAAGTCAAATGCTATGTTACATGAAATGTAACATACACACTTCACAACAACCACACAAAATATGTGGGCCCATAATTTATGTGGTTGTTGTGGAGTGTTCACTTGAGGCTTCGGAGATACTCTAGAGCCGGGCCTTATCATGACTCGTCTTATTTCCTCACTTTAGCGTTGCCAAGTTCTGAACCTTAATGTAAGCAGTTGAGTTATAATGAGTCTTTTCCCTGTCATTATCAATCATCGAAAAGATTTCAGACAGCAAGGAGCACTCTCCAGCAGAAGGGTTCCAACCATACCGAAATAGAGCAGCTTTGCACGAGCAATTCTTTAAACAGGCTTGTTTACACGTCTCCGAATCTGTATTCGTAAGGTCTGAGCTAAAAGTGAAGTAAGTGATATCATTAAGTTCAACAAAACTATGATTTTGGGAAGCTTCACATGATAAGGGAGTAATCGGGGAGCACCCAAGGGCAGGCTGTCTATCCTTTATTGGCTTGAAATAGGTTGGAGGACAACTGCATTGCCCGCCGGAGCAGATGCCGTACTTGCCGCAAACCATAGGAAAACCGCATTCCCCAAAATAACTTGTCAAGAGATCCGCCACTTGTGTCCACCCTTTCGATGCTTGCCACTCGTAAACTCTTAAATGTCCATCAGGCCCCAATCTCATGTACTGTCCCGGCGATGATGATGCCGGGGGAACAGAAAGCGCCCCTTCTGGCTCACTTGGTTCCGATAAATTTATGAATAAAGCTAAGCTTCCATTCAGATATCGAACATAGCTTGGTTGCTTTCTTGTTTTCGTGCCACCGACTCTATATTCATAGTACGGTACTGGAGTATTATTAGACTCTATGGAAGCAAACAATCCTTTCTTAGTGACAGAAAGTGAAAACAAACCCCCATCCTTCCAATTCGTGGTTGAAACACTAGCTGTAAGTTTCTTTCCTTCCACCAATTTTTGCCCAGGAACCAGCGAGTCTGTCGGATGATCGAAAGATTGCCAAACTGCTGCATTTTTCTTGTTGAAAAGTACAAGGTTGCCCGTGTCTGTCAAGTTTAAGCCCACAACAGATTTACCATTAGTACTCGTCGACCAAGCTACAGTCCCGTCAGCATCTCGCAAAACCAAGTTCCCACGTGAAGTGAGTTCTAAGGTTGCATTTATTCGAACAGGATTGTTACGGTTAGCAGCCCAGACGACCTGTGGGAATCCGATTGCTGGCGCAACGATTGAGGAAGCACTGTTGGTTTGAACTATGAAAACAGCAAATAGATAAGTGTCGCAGGCTCCGTTACAGAAGAAGCCACATGCATATCTGGGGCCAAAGGTTCCCCTAAGAAGGATGGCTCTCACCGTTGATCCGTCCGTGAAAGCTACGGAATGAGGAGCTGACGGGCTGTTGACCCATTTAGTTGAGAGTTTTGCTGTCGGATAATCAAAACTTTGGCTTCGGGCATCAACCAAGAAGGAAAACGGTGTAGAGAAAATAAGAAAGAAAAGAACAGAGCACCAGTTCCAGCTAACACTCATCGCCGAAAATGTGCAGTGCAATTCAGATTAAACAGGATGATTAGAAAGGGAGATTGCAGGATTTGGTTTAACTGCAGAATGATTCAAGTATGCAACAATTGGTTTATTGAAAACTTATTTATAGAACAAAAGTCAAACCCTCTAGTCTCGTTCTACGCGCGTCTTCCCCCACCCACAAGTTCAATGCCCACAGATGAATTTTGAAAAACAGGCAATGATAAGTTTAAGAAGTTATGTCTTTGTTTTTCCCTTGGTCAAAACCTTCGAGAAGAAAGAGACTCAGACCCATCCACAGTTTAAATTTAATAAAAGAGTAGGCCAATGGGCTGCCCTCGTTGGCAACCCTTTCCATCAAAGCGCCTAAGGGCAACCTCAAATCGAGTCCCGACACACACTCAAAGATTCTACTCTTTCATTAATTATATATTTGGAATTCTATTCACCTTCCACTTAAATAATTGTTTTGGGTATTTTTCTCACTTTTTAATTATGGAATTTAGGGATAGATATCTCTCTACTAATATTAGCGGAGTAGTTTTTTTGTTTTTTTAATATCAGTGGAAGTAGATATTTAACTATGTTATAATAGACCTGATTTACATAATCCCAAATTTTTTTAGTAATTAAAAAAAAGTAATAAAAAAGTAAGTTATCAAAAATGACCATAAAATTCTTGAAAAAAAACTTTTGTTTTTTAAAGCATTGAACCAATCAAAATAAAGCGTTCAATGCAATGTAGCTTGCTTCGCCTCCCCACTTACATTCTCAATGTCTAAAGACTGATATTCTCAGTGTCTAAACAACAAATTAGAGACTGACGAAATCAGTGTAGACATGCATTTCGCAACTGTGCATCTTACAGAAGACCCACTAGTAAAAGCTTCAGGTAACTTCCCATAAGATTGGACTTCTTCGCTCAATTTTACTTGGCAAAATGTATTTGGTAAACCCTAATGTTGCAGGCACCCTCTTCTTGTTTCTGCCACTGATCTGATTGAGAAGCAGAAAAGATCAGGGCCAAAGCTCAGTCAATGATAAGATTCTCTAGATACTGCAAATTTGAGACCCATTACTACTGGTACTTGCCACGGATTTCTGAATTTGCACATATGTACCTTATATGGTTGCATTGCAGTTATTTGATCCGCGAATTTAAAATTTGCATAATAAATCAATTATGAGATTTACATTCTTATCAAAGATTTGAAGTTTCTTTCATTCCAGTTTGTATCCACAAATAACCCTACAAAAATTTGGCGCCAATTTTTTAAGAAAGATGCTGAGAGTTGTCGGTAAAGCCCAATTAGTTTTCTTTTTCAAGTCTAAAAACAAAAGTTGATGGTAAGCATTATTAATGCTAATCATGAATGGATATGTGGTATGTATACTTGCTAATCGTCTGTCACCTTGGCCCCGACAAAACTGAAGGCAACAATTGAGTAGTGGATTTGTCATTTTCTTCCCTATGATCAACGTTTGCTAGTGCTGCTGTAGATGGCAGGCGAACGGAGTTATAATGGAGGTTATGCTCAAACTCTGTAACGCCCTCCAAAACCTTAACTACCATTGACATGGAAGGTCTCTTTGCAAAATCACTTTCCAGACACCATGCAGCCACCTTCATCATATTCACTACTTCTTCTCCATTTGATTGCATATCGTTACCGTGTTTATCCACCAGATCAGACAATTTGTCCTCCTCTACCTTCTTCTTGAATATGCTCAGCAAATACATGTCTTCCTCCTCAGGCTGAGAGCGGTCAAAAACTTTCCGGCCACACAATATCTCCAACATCACAACTCCAAAGCTGTAGTTATCTACTTTTTCTGTAATTACTGAGCTAAGGCATTCAGGAGCCAAATAGCCTGGAGTTCCTCTCATGGTTGTCACAACTTGGCTCTGGTCCCGGTCAATCAATTTCGACAAACCAAAATCAGCAACTTTGGCATTAAAGTTGTCATCTAGCAGAATATTTTGGGGCTTGATATCCAAGTGGAGTATCTTCTGCCTGCAATCTTCATGGAGATAGGTTAGTCCCTTGGCAATATCAAGGATGATCTTCTTTCTTTGCTGCCAGTCAAGCATAAACTCATCTGATCTCTGGAAAAGCCACCTATCTAGAGATCCATTCGGCATGTATTCATAAACAAGAAGGTTATGAGATTTCTCAGCACAAAACCCTATCAACCTCAACAAGTTCAGGTGGTGAATGCTTCCAATTGTCTTCACCTCTGCTAAGAAAGATTTATTGATTTCACCAATTCCCTCGAGACGTTTCACTGCAACTTTTGTGCCATCAGTTTGTGTCCCCTCAAAGACTGAGCCAAAACCCCCCTTACCCAGTATCTTTCTGAAATTGTCTGTCATGACTTTCAACTCTTCAAATGAGAATCTTTTGGGTAGTCCTGGCACTTGATCTAAACAATCTTCCTCAATTTCATCAGCCCCCTTTTTCTTCCGAAAGAAAAAGATCAAGATACCAATTAGAACTAATAAACCAAAGAAAGATCCAAGAATGAACCCCATTATTCTTTTTCTGTGGCTCGTCTCCTTTCCTCCAGGACTTGCACCAGGCATTGAAAAGTTTTGAACCTTAATGTAAGCAGTTGAGTTATAATGAGTCCTTTCCTTCTCATTATTCATCATTGAAAAGAGTTCAGATGGTAAGTAGCAATCTCCCGGAGAAGGGTTCAAACCATACAGAAAAAGAGCAGCTTTGCACGAGCAATTCTTTAAACAGGCTTGTTTGCATGTCTCTGGATCTGTATTCCTAAGGTCTGAGCTAGGTGAGCTAAACGCAAAGTAAGCGACATCTTTGAGTTCAACAAAACTATGATCTTGCGAAGCTTCACATGATAAGGGAGTAATCGGGGAGCACCCAAGGGCAGGCTGTCTATCATTTAATACCTTGAAATAGGTTGCAGGACAACTGCATTGCCCCTGGGAGCAGATGCCATACTTGCCGCAAACCAGAGGATAACCGCATTCCCCAAGATAACCTGTCAATAGATCGGCCACTTCTGTCCACCCTATCGATGCTTGCCACTCGTAAACTCTTAAATGTCCATCAGGCCACAATCTCATGTACTGTCCCGGGGATGACGATGCTCGAGGAACAGCAACTGCCCCATCTGGTTCCCTTGGTTCGGAGGAATTTATGAAGAAAGCTAAGCTTCCATTCAGATATCTAGCATGGCTTAGTTCCTTACTTGTTTTTGTGGCTCTGACTAATTCATAATACCGTACTGAAGTATTATCAGACTCTACGAAAGCAAATAATCCTTCGTTAGTGACAGAAATTGAAAACAAACCTCCATCCGTCCAATTCGTGGTTGAAACACTAGCTGTAAGTTTCTTCCCTTCCAACAATTTTTGGCCAGGAACCAGCGAGTCCGTTGGATGATCGAAAGATTGCCAAACGGCTGCATTATTCTTGTCAAAAAGTACGAGGTTGCCCATGTCTGTCAAGTTTAAGCCCACAACAGATTTACCACTGGTATTCGTTGACCAAGCAATAGCTCCGTCAGCATCTTGCAAGACCAAGTTCCCATCTGAAGTGAGTTCTAAGGTTGCGTTTATTCGAACAGGATTGTTACGATTAGCAGACCAGACAACCTGTGGAAATTCGATATGTTGATAATCGATTAAGGAAGCATTATAGGCCTGAACTATGAAAACAGCAAATAGATAAGAGTCACAGGTGCCGTTGCAGAAGAAGCCACATGCATATGTGGGGCCAAAGGTTCCCCTAAGAAGGATGGCTCTCACCGCTGATCCGTCAGTGAAACCTACCGAGTCAGAAGCTGATGGGCCGTTGGTCCATGAAGTAGAGAGGTTCGCTGTCGGATAATCAAAACTTTGGGCATCAACCAAGCAAGAAAATGGCGTAGAGAAAATAAGAAAGAAAAGAACAGAACACCAGTTCCCGCTAACACTCATCGCCGACAACGAAGAGTACAATACGGAATGATTTGGAAAGGAGACTGCAGGATTTTTTTCACTTGCAGAGTATTTCAATGATAAAATAAGAGCTCGAATCAAAAAATTTATTCAGGGACAGAAGTCAACCCTGCAGTGTCCTTATCTCTATTCTGTACCGTCCACCCACCCGAGGGCTGCTAGGCATCTAGAAAGGCGAGACAAGCACGAGAGAAACGGCAGCACTTTTTTTAATTTTAAAAATTAAAATATTAATAAAAAAATAAAGAAAATAGAATCATTTATCATCATTCCATCTTTACAACTCTCTCTCTCAAACATCTCAATCACCTAAAATTTTTATGAGAAACAAACAAGCTTTACACTCTTCCAAATCCAGAAAATGACTCCTACCAAGCAAACGGCAAGTAAGTCCACGGGAGGGAAAGCGCCACGTAAGCAGTTGGCGACAACGGCCGCTCGGAAGTCAGCTCCGGCAACGGAAGGAGTGAAGAAGCCTTACTGTTTCAGGCTAGGAACCGTGGCTTTAAGAGAGATTAAGTGCCTGTTTGGTATGACTTATTTAAGAGCCATAAGTGCTTATTTAATCGTATAAGCACTTTTTAAAATTTTTTATAGTGTTTGGTTATTTTTTTAGTAGAGTTTTTTTATCTTAAATAAGCTAATTTACCTCTACTAGTAAAAGCCCAAAATTTGAGCTTTTGGGAGTAGAGATTATAGAGCTTTTCTAAAAATATATAATATAAAAAATATCACAAAGTTTAATGGTTCAAAAGTACATTTTTTTATTGACAACCAAACACATAATGACTTTTTATCCAAAAGCTCTATTAGTATAAGCTCTACTGCTATAATCTCTACTTTTATAAGCTCTATTTAATAAGTTGTACCAAACGGAACCTAAGAAGTACCAGAAGAGCACTGAGCTTTTGATAAGGAAGCTTCCGTTCCAAAGGCTTGTGAGAGAAATCGCTCAGGATTTTAAGACCGATCTGAGGTTTCAAAGCAGCGCCGTTGTGGCTCTTCAAAAAGCTGCGGAGCCTTATCTTGTGGGTCTCTTCGAAGATACCAATCTCTGCGCCATTCATGCTAAGAGGGTCACTATTATGCCCAAAGATATTCAGCTTGCTCGAAGAATCAGAGGAGAGAGAGCTTAATCGATTAATTGATTTGTATCTAGATCTGATTTGGGTTTTAACTTTTCAGTTTCTAAGAAATGGGTATGCAAAATTGTTTGGAATGTAATGGGAAGTTTGAATCTATTGTTAAATTTGTTGGGTTTTTGTTTTTGCATTCCATGTGCTTGTTAAAAGTCTTATCTTTCAGTATAAAATGAATAGCGGATTCAAGTCTATTTGCAGTATCATCGTTGTGTTTGAACGATTCTCATATTCGAATGATGTTTCAATTCTTCCAAAGAAATTCAGATTGTGAAAAGGAGTGTGTGACTGTGTGAGTGAGAGAGATCGTGATCGTGAAATAGTGAGAGACAGTGAGAGAGAGGGCTGCTCGACAGAGATGGTGAGAGAGTCGCAAAAATGAAGTTAGGAGCGGATAAAACTCTGTTTTCTTTATTATTTTTTATTGATATTTTAATTTTTTTATTATAAAGGGCGAGAAATTTTGAAAGTGAAACTGCATAATGTGCTGTCGTTTCTCTCGTGTATCTCTCGCCATTTTAGATACCAAGCATTTTCCTAAAAGAAAATGAGAGAAAATGAAATTCATTCTCTCTCTCTATCCATCATTCTCTCCCTATCATTTTCTTAACTGTTTCTCTCAGTTTTTTCTCAACTTTCTCTCCCTTGGCACTTTTCTATACATATTTACTAAAGGATCCCCTAAGATATGAATTGGCTTTATTAAAAGATAGACATAAGAAAAAGGATATTAATGTTTTAATGTTCCATAAAAAGGTTCTGTTTTTTCATTTCAGTTTTCCCGTGAGTCAAACACTCAAGAAGTAGAGTCGGTGCACCGTAGCGTAAAACCAATAAAGGAGTACAATACAATTTATCAAAAGGGATGACCCATAAAAGTCCTCAAAAAGTGCAATAATATATTTGAAGCATTGAACAAGTCAAAATAAAGCGTTCAACCTACTACAGCTTGCTTCGCCACTTGCATTCTCAATGTCTAAACTAAACAACCAATTAAAGACCGACAAAATGACCGTAGAGTATGCGTTTAGGAAATATGTATCCTACACAGGACCCACTAGTAAAAAGCTTGAGGTGAACTTTCCACATGAATGGGCTTCTTTAGTCTTCACTCAATTTCGCATTTTCGCTTGCCAAAATGTATTTGCCAAACCCCTGATGTTGTACACACCCTATACGTTTCTGCCACTGACCTGCTTGAGGAGCAGAAGAAATATCAACGCCGAAGCTCAGCCAACAATAAGAATTGCTAAATACTGCAAACTTGAGACCAGTTACTACTGACGCCACGGATTTCTTTGGCTGATAACCTGATAATCAAATGTAAATCAATGGATCATTACACAAACTTGGACCACTGTGATAAATACCAAATCAAACCATTGCATCAACCTAAGGTTCCACCCCAAATGGAGAGGTTCAGCAAGAGGCTTACACAAGATTATGAAAATTCAAATCATGTGGCTACTAGAAATTTCAAGTGCCCTCATCTAGATCATCAATCTCCTCTAGAATAACATATTTTGCAGAAGCATTTGCTTCAGGTGATCCCAACATGCCATCTTCATTTGCATGACCTGCCTGTAGCTTTTGGTATCTGAAAAAGGATAAAAAGAGTAACAATCAAGAACAAAAACCAGATTAGGAAAAAATTGACAAGAAGCACACAGTAGAAGTCGGGTGTTAAGATTAGGTAGCTTAAAGTTAAGCTTTATCATTCTGCCCTTATATTGTTCCACAACTAATGTTGAAAACTGATGCTTTTCTGATCCATAAGCTCAGATACTAGAGAAACTCTAAAATTCCTATATTTTTAATTTGTCAGGAAGAAACATCAAAAACCAAAATATTATTTCAAGAGATCCACAAACAAATGCAATCAATACATGTCAAATTTGGTAAGTAAGGAGCAAAGGACTTACAAAATTTAGCTGGATGAGCCGGTAAAATCTCAATTCTCGTTGCTAACTGATAGCAACAGGACAAGGCAATTATAATTTGGTTGATCCCATTTATAATGACGCATAATGACCATTGGGGTGCTTTCTTGGATTTCGAGAAATGTCATTATCATATTCTTAAACTTTATCAAACTTCAATGACTAGGGCACATTATGTGGAACTTTTGTATAATGATCCAATTTTGTGCAGCAGGCTAACCGTTCACAGAAAAGATTAAAGCTCACCACCAGAATGCTCGCAAATCTGACACATAACATCTGATGGACATCAACCAAGCTTTAGTGATTAATGTTATAGAAGGGCATTTAACATGGAAAACATGCAAGTTAAAGGAACATCCTTCTCATGCAAACAGCCAAAAGCAAAAGCTAGTCATGGAAAATTTGTCCAGTCCAAAGTTCTACAATTACATTTTATCCCATTTAATTGGACTCTTTGATGGGAGAAAGTTTTAAGATTATTAGCAATGAACTGGATACTTATGTATTCTGCATCACACAATCCACATTTGGCCTCTACACACTAAGCAATAATCTAACAGCCAAATAATAGTTTAAAAAAAAAGACAACAACAAAATCAGTTAACAAAGAAGAAAAAAGAGGGGGGAAAGGAAAAAGAGAAGAAACATGCAATGGTAGTTCAAAACTACAATAACTAATGACTTACTTGTACCAATTGAATAAACTGACACCGACCAGGATTGTGAAGAGACCAAACCCCCTCAGCCAAGTGAACTCATCATGGAAGTAAAACACTGCAACCTGTACATTCACATATTGAAGTAGAATCCTTTGACAGTCTTTATACTGTGTAGCCATTCATGTTTTTTATATTTGTAATTATTAATAAAATAATTAACCAAATGAAAAAACAAGATAAGAAAACATAAGACTAGGGTTTAATTCTATACAGTGTCTGTCTATGCAGGAGACAGCTACATTGTGACAATAAAACCAGTAAAACAATCAAAGCACAGGGTCCGTCTATGCAGGAGATAGCTACACTGTGACAATAAAACTAGTAAAACAATCAAAGCGTGATTCTTACATCTTATAGATGCATCAAGCATCCTCAAACAAAAATCTAAATATAAGTATAGATCACAATCAAAAGTTACAAAAGAGGGCTCAGACCATGCAAAATGTTTTAAGACAATAGCCATAATCATAAATAATTGCAACCTCATGACAAACAGGGTATTTATCTTATCTAATAGGAGAGTTCGAATATTTAATGTTTGAAACAGAACGGTGTTGTAACTAAAGGATTTCACAAGGTAACGACTAGAAAATAAGATAGAACAAACAATAAAGCACATACAACAGCCAACATTTTACCAAATTAATCTAGAAAGACTAACTACCATAGAAAAGTTTTACCAATATGGTTACAGCCTCCTTGACAACACCTACAATTTGAACATTGGCAGCACTTGTTACCAAGACAAGTACAAATTCTGTCAAAACCTGTAACAAGAGAAAAAAGTTAATTTCTTTTGGGGACCATGAAACTCAGATCAAGTGTACTCAATATGCAACACGAAAAGCATGTAAATGTATCTTCCTCCCAATCCTTTTTGTTCAACCTCAATTCTTACCATGAAAAAGGCCAAAGCTCCGCCGGAAAGCATCAACAACAAACTCCAAGTGACATGCCATGAGTTATTGAAATAATTATTCCTTTTGAATTCATGCCATGGATCCAGCAATAGAGAAAGAAGAGCAGTCACCAGCGCCATAATTGGTGCCACAGAGCTCATCAAGGTAAGTGGATTTTTAAGACCTAAAAACAAAAAATAAAGAAAACACTTCTTAGTGATTGATTAGAAATAATGGTATAAAAACTAAGGCAAAGCATCTAGGAAAGAAATGTAATGTATAAGTTTGTTCACCAGAGACTCAAGCTTTTTACCAAGAGCAAAATTTGTTCGTCAATAAGTGCTGGCTACCTTAGAGAAAAAAAGCAGAATGACACCATATTAAAAAACTATTAATTCCAAAGCTTAAGCTCATAAGAAAAGGTCCAGCATTTCTATGTATCATCATTATCTAAAGGAAATCATTATTATTTACAGAGTAAATGACATGTTTTTTTATTGTATTTTAATTTTATTTCGCATGAATAATTATTTTAGTTTATTTTTAATAAATTGTGTTGTTTTACAATAATTTTGTGTGCTTAGATTGTGTGCATAATTATAAGTGATTAAAAGCTCAAATTTTAAGGAATGTATGGGGTAATTTTTAAAAACCTCCCTTGAGGTTTGGACTTGTTGCAAGTAGATGGCGAGAATTTGTTTATTTGTAAAAAACCCCCTACCGTCAGTTAACTTTAACATTGACCGTTAGTTGACTGTGCAAAGACAATATTATCCTTAACAACAGTTTATAAATGGAAATAACTAAAAAAAATTAAAATTATTGGCGCGAAAAACACAAATCCTATTTTTTGACAATTTTATCCTTGTCAATTCAAAGATTTACAATATTATAAGTAAAGATTATAACTATTTTATTTTTAACTTTTTAATTTTATCTTTTTTGTAGGAACTTTAAGAAAATATCAATAATTTAAAGAGAATTTTTTAAATTTTAAATTTTATCTTTATTATAGGAACTTTAAGAAAATATCAATAATTTAAAGAGGGTAAAATAGCCAACAATTTTAATTTTTTTTTAGTTATTTCCATATACAAATTGTTGTTAAGGGTAATATTGTCTTTGCACAGTCAACTAACGGTCAATGTTAAAGTTAACTGACGGTAGGGGGTTTTTTTACAAATAAACAAATTCTCGCCATCTACTTGCAACAAGCCCAAACCTCAGGGGAGGTTTTTAAAAATTACCCGAATGTATATTGCTGCAATAGGCTTGCAAAAGATGAAAAATAACTCGATTACAAAAAAATTAAAACAAATCTGGAACAGTGCAGCTGCTGGAGTCATTGCTATGGCAATCCTAGAACAACAATAGAGAAAATTTTGCGCGAGATACTCAGAATATTGCGATCTGCAGTTTCCTAATCTAGAAGATACACGCCCTATGCTTCCATTTACCCTAATTTTCAACTATAAAAGGAGCACACATCATAAGGAAAAGGGAGAGCTGTCACCCAAAGAGAAAAATCACAAAAAAAAAGAAAAATAGAATTCAAGAGAGAGATTGAGGGCTACACAAGAGAAGAATTTGCAGAAATTAATCGGGAACTCAGTCTTTCTTATTCTTCTCTTGTTTTCTTATTTACTTTTTAGTCATGAGGATGTGTTTGATGACTGAAATTTTATTTTTTTATTTTTATTTTTTTGCAAACCATGAAATAAATTTATTTGTGGTTAAGTGATAAATAATCTTCATGGTTTATTGACTAAATATATGTGTTGCTGCATATTTGCTATAGTATTTTGTTTTGATAGTATTTATTTTTATTCATTATTTTGGCTGGTCACTCATTTAATGATATTAGCTAAGAAAGAGCCACAAAATGACCTATCTTAGTGGAACATATCAGAGTAATACTTGATTTTAGATTGAGTTTTCTAGATTGAGTTCAACTTGATTCTAAAAGGGTTACGCTTAATCTAAAATTAATGATGAACTAGACATAGGGATTTACTTTGTAGGGTAATTAGAACCTAATCGTGTAATGATGTATCTTTTATTGACAAAACAACTTATCATTATTAGGTTGCATATAGATTTAAGATATCCAACATGCGATAACTGTGGATACATAATGATTCTGCCTAGTGTTGTAGCAACCGAGCCAAACATTAGAAAAATAGTCAAAACCGTTAAAAAAGTTTATTCAATCAACTACTCTATATTCCCATTGGTACGTGATAATTTATTTTGTTGCATTTTACTTATTGCTTTTTTTATTTTAATTAGTATATTAGTTTCATTAATTGTTTTATTTTAATTTATAACAAAATCTGCATTATTAAAATTGTTGTAGCAAGTCTGATAACATCAATCCTTGTGGAGACGATCTTGAATACTCATCATTATATTACTTGTTGTGTACACTTGCACATTAATATCAATAACATTTAAATTTATACCAACACCTGCCCTGAGGTTGATCCCCTACTTTATGACTTCCCCCCTTAACGATTAGTCACCGGTGTTGTGCAAATTTTAATGTACTCGCAAGCGCACGAATCTATTGTAGTATAAACTAATGGTGACGAGTGTCGATCCCACGAGGAGGTGGATTTTAAGTGTATAGAACTAATTTTGTAAATGGGTGGTGGGATTTTGTGGTGAAGGTGACTTAGATTATTCTAAAATTGGAATTGAAATGGGAAGAATAAATTGAAGAGAAATTCTATTAAATTGACGTACTTGGGTATTTGGATCCGTATCAACATGCATCACGGGCTAAATATTCCTTATTAATGCCAATTAAATCATGAGAGGGAATCCACACCTCATGAACCACGCTCTAATTAATATGGTGCTAAGGGCTTATCGTGCCAAATAATAATAAATTTGTACTAGGGAGCCGGTGAAACCAGGGCGGTACTAGACAAGACTATTATTATTTGTCGACGAGAAGTCAAAACATCCACAAAAACTAGAGGGGAAAAGAAAATAAATTTACCAAATAAAGCCCATGACACATGTTGAGACTTCACCTTCAACTCAAGCTTGAAAGAAAATTAGCCACTCATAATTGAATTAGGGGCAAAATGGAAATTTATTAAAATACGTAGAAAATACAAGATAGAGAGGGAATTATAGAAAATGAATCCCAAAAATGGATTCAGAGGTGCCAAATTAGGGGGGAGAGGTCCCTTTTTTATAGATATATCGAGTAAATCATGGTCATCGGATTAAAAACAGTTTAGACGCTCAGGATTGCGCCACGTCATCAGTCAACAGTACGCGTCAACAGTATGCATGAACACTAACACGGTTTGACCACGCGGTTTGAACAGTAACACGGTTTGACCACGCGGTTTGAACAGTACGCGGTTTGGTTGAAAATAATCTCATGTGTTGCATGTACCGTACGCGCATTTCTTAGTCCACTAATATGCTGCCAACCATCAACAGTGCATAAGAATTTTAGTCCAACAGGATCATGACACCTCATCAGTCAATGCCACGTTATCGGTCAATGCGACGTCATCGATCCGTCTATGTGAACAGTGCTGTGAACAGTAACGTAGAAAGTACCCGTATATGTGAACAGTACCATTTTTCCTTTTATACTCCTCTTAAGGTTTTCGACCGTTCTGAGTTCAAAAATGATATCCGTTTTGCCGTTTAATTTCTCTTTTATTGTGAAATGACTATGATACCCCTCAAATACACAAAATACTTAATTAAAAATCAAACACACATAATTAAATTACAAGAATCTTAAATACATAAAAGTAAAGGTTGTTAGTAAATCTTGAAATGTAAAATGATGATTTTCTCCTTTATAAATATACATTTTCTAATACTCAACACACACCCCAACCAGCTTATTACTAGTCCCTAGCAAATAAAGCGAAAACAAAATTCAAACACAAATTTTTTTTTTTTTAACACTCGTGTTTATTCAATCAGACTAATGATAGCAATCAAATAAAAGTATAAGAATTATCTCCAGTCTAAAGAAACATCACACCTACATCAACCATCCACATGAATCAGCCTAGTAGACTTTGTTATAGCTACTTTCAAGAATGACATGTTAAACCCCAAATTCTCACTGGAAGTAGTGACACTCTCACAAAGAAATTAAACCCAATAAAAATAGTCACTCCAATGAATGGTACTTGAGAGAGAAAATAATAAAGAAGTGATATCAAGTGCTCTCACCAAGATGAAAGAAATATGCCCTCAGCTTAGAAATAATACAATCTCAAGTCAAATAAAAATGTTAGTCAACCCAATTTATTTATCTTTTTTTTTATGCATCACTACATCTTTTTATCCCACATCACTAGCTTTTACTTCAGACTATAGTTCCCTAAAATCAAGGACTTTTATTAGGACGTAATGTAGGCTAGGGACATGGCTAATAAAGAAGAGAAATAAGGAAAACAAAGTGTATGTTTGAGAAAAAATGTAGAGAAATATTTTTTTATTTATATATATATATATATTTTAAGTTGCAAGGTGTATTTCACCTATTACTTTTTTTTCTTTTGAAACAACAATTTTTGTTTTGTTGTTTTTTTTTTTGCTTTTATTTGGCTTAACTTCACTGAACAAATATACTTATTTACATTTTTCTCAAACATAAATAGGTGATGGAACTTATAAGACATTGGGTAATACTCCAAATCGGAGTGGGTCAAGATGATAAGTTGACAAAGAAAATGTTTTTTTTTTAAAGGCTCAAAAGGGTTAACTATGTATATTTAATAAAATTGATGGCTAGAAAGGCTCAAACGGGTTAAAGATGGCATTTCCATCGTCTTTCAGGGCTCTAAATAATCATCCATATCTACTAGTTATACGGGCCTCCCAATGTAGCAACACACTTTTTTTTATTCTTTTTTTTATTTTACCTTTTTTTTAAGGGTTAACTCAAAAGAAAACTAGAGATCGTGTATAAAATAATAAACTGCTAAGCTGTATAGAGAATGGGCAAAAGGGTTACTCTCCAAGAAAATGATAGGCTCAACAACTCACTTGGCACTTATTTATGACATGTTCATTCCTTCAAACAACTCATATTCGTCTCCGACATCAACATGTAAAGTAGCAAACATAGCGTAACATCACGTAAGACCAAAGATAATACAAATACTAAAATTTGAAATTAATCATGTCATCCAATGTTAAAACAAATCACATAAATTATTTTTTTTTAAATAACATTCTACCCCTCAACCTATTCTAAATATGAAAGGAAAATATTCATGCAAAAATGTGAAAATGATGCAGAAAGACTAATTAGAAAAGTTACACTTAAAATGATGGAAAAACAAAATGATTTTTTTTAACTTAGAAGATGCGTTTCTAGAGGCACTACACTCTATATTCAGCCATATTTGACTCAAAAATTTGAAAATATATATTTATAAGGAGAAATTAAAAAGAAGAAGAAAAATGAACATCAAAACATAATAAAGAAAAAGAAAATGTCTGAAATTTTTTTTATTTTTTAGTTTATTTATTTATTTTTTTTAACGATAAAGATGCGTTTCTAAAGTCACTACACTCCATATTTAGCCATCTTCAACACAAAAAGTTAGCAACAGTTAGTTTCTACAACAAAAAATTAGTAAAAACTTAACCAAAATTCCACAATTATCGACTATTCCCTCCCCCCAATCAGAACAAAACATTGTCATCAATGTTTGAAAGGAAAGAAGTAGAGTTTAGAAGACATCACCTAGGTGGTGCAATATAGAAGAAAATATTTACAGGCGGAGAGTTAAATATAATTTGTACTTTTTACTGCTGCTACTGTTACCATCATTCTTTGGACGCTCCAATACAAAGGTCCATGGGTTCGGCTCCGGTTTATAAGCTTATAACAGATCAAGTAGCTCATTAGCAGTGTGAGCACAAATAAAAAGTTTTTTCGCGTTGGAATGAATGAAGTAGTTTTTTATTGCATGGTTAAGAAATGCGATGAAACCATCATAAAAGTTATTGACATTTAACAAACCGATGGGTTTCTGGTGAATGTGCAGATGGGCCCAAGATGCTAGTGTGATAAGTACCTCTAGTGTTGCAAGATCTCCTGGAAGGAAAATAAAAGCATCAGCATGATTAAGTATTTCAGTTATTCGTTCTTGCATACCTGAGACGACTAACTCTTCTCTAATCGATGAGTTAATCAAACTGCCCAGAGGTTTTAGGACTCTTGGGATGATGCCTAACACTTGACTTCCTCTGATAAAAGCTGCTTCTGAGACCATTTTTGATAACTCTCGATTACCTCCTCCATACACCAAGTGTAATTTTCTCTCTGCTATGCTTCGACCAAAATCTATGGTTGCCTCCACAAACTCTTTATGTTTGCCATAGTTAAATCCAGAAAGCACACATATGTTCTTAAATTGTCTATTGGGAGTAGCTGCCATTGTGATACATCGCAAAAATAATTTGTGACTGCTTGACAAAAAAAAATCACATTTAAGAGTCTTGGTCACAGTGGGTCACAGCTGTGTATGAGGTAGCATGTCAGTGTCAAATAACGCGTAAATCACATGGCTCGTGAGTAAAAAAGGAAACCGTAAAAGGGAGAAAGCAAACAGTAATTAAATTATTAAAGACAATAATGCAAACAATAAAACAACAGTGAAATGAAATAAAATAACAGTAAAGTAAAAAGATATTTACAGGTAGTTGCGACTGCGGCTCACATCTTCCTCTGGTTTTACGTCCAGAAACGACTTGAACGCCTTCTATGGGTCGAGGATAGGCTTCCCATCCAGTTTTCTTATAAACTGGCAAACAAGGTCGTTTATAGTCGGATTCCCGAGACTATATCGTGCATACTCTTTCTGGAATAATGGTCATAACTGGAGAATCGCTCCTTGCACATATCCACTGGGATGCGTTTCAAGAGACAAAATAATATCATCCAATGACTCCTTATTCAAGTCATCCATAATGAATTGAATCTTATCTTCCATGTTATCAGACACCATTCCTAAATAACATGGGTTTCTATCGCAACTCATTCTGGCACACTTATGACAAGCAACAAAAATTCTTCGAGCTCGTCATTTTCTTGCATAATTTTCTTTAGCACAACCAGGCATGTATACAATAAATTTTGGAGGTAACTCACCTGCCAATCGTACTTTAGCTTCGATTAACCAACGGATGTCAGCAGGTATGTTATTCCTTATGAGTAATCGCATGCGTTCGGACCGAGCTTTATAGATCGTAAGGAGGGCATTCTGAGGAAGTGAAGGGAATCGCTTGTGAAGCTTCGCTAGAGTCTCGTTTCTATCCATACCTTTGCCTCAGAATGTCAGTTATTATGGGAAACTAAAGTAACCGACTTGATTATCACAGAGTACCGTTATCCGCCACTTCACCGGAGTAACAAACTAAAGCACACAAACAGAAAAATAAATCAAAACACACAAAGAAAATTAAAATTGTCCTCTTATTGAATTTACCTCAAGCTCCAACTGGATATCGTAAACACTTCTCTCAATGTCTCTGAGTTGGCTTTCTAAACGCTCAACATAGGCTACTAACTCTGGTGGTTGTAGAGCCCAAATACAATGTGTTTTACAAAATTGAATCTGCCTTTTGAGATGAGTTTTGACATGTTGAAGTGGTTTAAGAATGTTTAGGAGGAACGATCTAAGTATGAGACTCATGATTAACAATGATAAGAGAAAACTTAACAGTTAAACAAACACATTTATGCAAAAATAATTTCAATTAGCAAAAGAATAATATAAAGAAAAAAAAATCAAATCACCGAAAAGAAAAAAAAATCAATTCAAATCTGGTGGGTCACTCAAATTTATTTCAGTGTCTTCTCCATGTGGTTGGTACTCTATATATGCCTTTAATCTTTGACCATTAATTTTAAACGTGACACCGTTCTTTGAGTCCTTAATTTCAATTGCTCCATGTGGAAAAACAGTATGAACAATAAAGGGACCAGACTAACGAGAGCGTAACTTACCTGGGAATAGGTGCAAACGAGAATTGAATAAAAGCACTTTCTGACCTGGAGTGAAAGATTTTCTCATAATGTGCTTGTCGTGGAAGACTTTCATTCGTTACTTGTAAATCTTGGCATTTTCATAGGCATCATTGTGAATTTCCTCAAGTTCTGCCAGTTGTAATCTTCTTTCTGAGCTGGCTTGTTCCATGTCAAAGTTGAATTTCTTGATGGCCCAATATGCACGATGCTCAAGTTCCACAGGTAGGTGGCAAGCTTTTCCATACACTAGCCTGTAGGGTGACATCCCAATCGGGGTCTTGAAAGCCGTTCTATATACCCATAATGCATCATTAAGTCGTAATGACCAATCTTTCATGTCCGGCCTCACCGTCTTTTCTAGTATGTGCTTTATTTCTCGATTGGAGATCTCAACTTGACCACTGGTTTGCGGATGATATGGGTCACCACTTTGTGAGTGATGAAATACTTTATCAAAAGAGCTTTGAATGCTTTGTTACAAAAGTGGGCACCACCATTACTGATTATCGTTCGAGGGAATCTAAAGCGCGAAACAATGTTACTTTTCAAAAATCCTATCACCACCTTGTGATCATTGGTTCTGCATGGAATTGCTTCTACCCATTTCGATACGTAGTCAACAGCAACCAATATGTATTGATGGCCAAAAGAAGGGGGAAAGGGTCCCATGAAGTCGATACCCCATACGTCAAAAATATCAACCACTAAAATTAGATTTAGTGACATCATGTTCCTTCGTGTAATGCTCCCCATTCGTTGACACCTATCACATGAAGAATAGAAAGTGTAAGCATCTCGAAATATAGTTGGCCAATAAAAACCACATTGTAAAACTTTAGTCGCTGTTTTCTTAGCACTGAAATGGCCTCCACAAGCTTGTTCATGGCAGAATGAAAGGATATTCTGAATTTCACTTTCTGGGACACATCGTCTAACAATTTGCTCTGCACAATACTTGAACAAATACGAGTCATCCCAAAAGAAATTTTTTACCTCTGCAAAGAATTTAGCCTTATCTTACTTGGTCCAATGCTCTGGAAGTTTACATGTAACAAGATAATTAACTATATCAGCATACCAAGGTAATACTTCCATACTCATTAATTGTTCATCTTGAAATAACTCATTCAATATTAATGGCTCTGTAATTGTGTCAAAATGGAGACGAGAGAGATGTTCCGCCACAACATTTTCTATGCCTTTCTTATCTTTGAATTCCAAGTCAAATTCCTGCAAAAATAACACCCAACGAATTAGTCTAGCTTTTGCATCTTTCTTTGTAAGAATATATTTAAGAGCAGCATGATTTGTGAACACAATTATTTTACAACCAATGAGATAAGATCGAAATTTTTCTAATGCAAACACTACTGCTAGTATTTCCTTTTCAGTAGTTGAATAGTTCAACTGTGTATCATTCAATGTCATACTAGCATAGTAAATAACATGGGGAACTCGATCAACTCTTTATCCTAATACTGGTCCTACTGCATAATCAGATGCATCACACATGAGCTCAAATGGTAAGCTCCAGTTCGGGGGCTGAATGATGGGTGATAATGTCAACAAATGCTTTAATTTTTCAAAAGCAAAAGGACATGAATTATCAAAGACAAAAGGTACATCCTTAGCAAGCAGATTGCATAAGGGTTTAGAAACTTTGCTAAAATATTTAATGAAACGTTTATAAAAACCAGCATGCCCAAGGAAAGATCTTACTTCTCTGACTGTTTTAGGTGGAGGAAGATTAGAAATGAGATCCACCTTGGCTTTGTTAACCTCAATACCTTTGCTTGAAATGATGTGACCGAAAAAAATACCTTGTTTTACCATAAAATGGCACTTCTCCTAATTTAAGACAAAATTCTTCTCGATACATCTCTACAGAACTAGTGTTAGATGATGTAGATATTGATCCAACGAGTCGCCAAAGAAAGAAAAATCATTCATAAAAACTTCAAGGAATCGTTCAACCATATCAGAAAAAATGCTTAACATGCATCGTTGAAATGTAGCAGGTGCATTATATAATCCACATGGCATCCTCATATATGCAAATGTTCCAAAAGGGCAAGTGAAAGTGGTTTTCTCTTGATCTTTTGGTGCTATGAGAATCTGATTGTATCCTGAATAACCATCTAGAAAGTAATAAAATTCATGGCCTGCTAATTTATCAAGCATTTGATCGATAAATGGTAAAAGAAAATGGTCTAAGAAAATGGTCTTTACGTGTGACAGAATTCAATTTTCTATAATCAATTCATTATCAGCATTCGTAACTACTGTGACTCCTAACTTTTTGGAGACAACTTGTACAAGACTGACCCATGAACTATCAGAAATGGGGTAAATGATACCTACATCTAATAGTTTAAGGACTTCAGTTCTAACAACTTCTTTCATGTTAGGATTTAACCGACGTTGCATTTCCCTAGTAGATTTAGCATTTTCATCGACGTGAATATAATGCATGCAGTCTACTGGGTTTATACCTTTGATGTCTGCTATAGTCAATCCTAATGCTCATTTGTGCTCTTTTAAAACATCCAACAACTTACCTTTTTGTTCGTCATTGAGGGATGATGAGATGATTACCGGTAAAATACTTTCTTCTCCCAAAAATGCATATTCCAATGTGTTGGGCAATGGTTTGAGCTCAAGTTTTGGTGGTGATTTTGATGATGAGATGAGTTTCTTCTCTAATGGTGCTACTTGTTCAACTCTTGACTTCCATTTATTAGTGTTCATGGATGGTGCGGAGTCAAGTAGGGCGTTGACCTCATCGACTAATCTGTCAATATCAAAATTCAAAATAAAGTGAGTTAAACATGTTTGTAAAGGATCATCACTAAGGTTTGAAACAAAAGTGTTATCAACTAATGCTTCAATTAAATCCACATCAATAATTTCATCATCTGCATTGTGAGGTTGTTTGGCAATGTTGAAGATGTTCAACTCCATAGTCATGTTGCCGAAGGACAACTGCATATTTCCAGTCCTGCATTGAATGTGAGCATCGGCAGTTGCCAAGAAAGGTCACCTAGAATAATGGGGATGTGCTTCTTTGAATCATATCTTGGTTGAGTGTCAATTACAATGAAATCAACAGGAAAATAGAACTTGTCTACCTGGATAAGCACGTCCTCCACAATACCACAAGTTATTTTCGTGGACTGATCTGTAAGTTGTAACACCACTGGAGTTGGGTGTAATTCTCCCAGTCCAAATTTCACGAAAACAGAGTAAGGCAACAAATTTACACTATCTCCTAAATCCAACAAAGCATTCTCAATTGTGTGGTTCCCTATGCTACATGAGATAGTGGGGGAACCTAGATCTTTGCATTTTAGAGGAATTTTATGTTGGAGTATAGAACTAACGTTTTCCGTTAAAAATGCCTTCTTTTGAACATGAATATTTATCTTTTTAGTACAAAGGTCTTTAAGAAACTTGGCATACAATGGAACTTTTTTAATAGCATCAAGTAAATAGATGTTAACACTTATCTGTTTGAAGATTTCAAGAATCTCACATGTGGATTTTCCCTTCTTTCCTTTAGCCAACCTCTGAGGAAATGGAGCTTTGGGAACATATTCTCGCGGGTTGGTTTCTTCTTTCTCCTCCGGTGATGAGTCCTCAACATTCACAGGTACAATTTGATTTTTTTTTGTCACCGACATCTCCACTTTATTGTCGACGTCTTTTTCTTTTCGTAAGGTCATGACTGCTTTGACCTCTCCCTACTGCTGTGGTGAACTGGTACTTGCTTCATGTACTCCTTTAGGATTAGGCACTAGTTGACTTGGAAACTTGCATTTCTCAACAGTCATTGCCAAGGTCTGAACTGAAGAAGCAAGTTGTCCCACCATCTTTTCGAGGCTTGAAACTGATTGAGCTTGTGAATTGAAGTCTGCTCTCAACTCATTTTGTAGTCCATCAATGGTGCGATTCTGTTGCTCAATCGTTGAGTGAGTAACATTCTTGAAATTCTGTAATGCATCCTCTTATGGTCTGGGTTGAGAGTAGTTCTGGTTCTGATTGTATGGTCTGAATGGTGGCTAAGAGGCTTGAGGAACTTGAGGAATTTGTTGCATTGATGGAGCTGGAGCTGCTGGTCTATTCTGTTGGAATCCTTGAGACCATGAAAAATTGGGGTAGTCTCTCCATCCAGGGTTATATGTGTTGGAGTATGGGTTGTAATTAGATGATTTTCTCATTACACATATGGCATTGGTTTGATCTGAGTACAAGTCATGATCATGTGGTTCTGTTGATGTAGCAGTCGATAATGATGCTATTTGTCGAGCAAGACCTTCAACCATTTCCTTGACTTCTTTGATTCCCGAAGTTGACTCGCCAATGTGAACCTCATTCACTCCTTTAATCCTTCTGGTTTTCCTGAGTGATCGACTCTGTTGTTGGGAATTGTCCGTTTGTCGCTGGAAGAATTCCCAAATCTTTGATGCACTTTTTGACATAGCTCTCCTCCACTTGTTGCCATTAGCCATTCTTACACATTTTGTAGTAATTCCTCCAAAAAGTATTGGCATTGGTGCCATTTCTCGTACCCATGATGTCGACACTTCAAGAGTAGCCCATTAAATCGCTCACATGTTTCGAAAAGCTGCTCGTCCTCTCTCTGAGTAAACTCTGAGATTTTCCTGCGAATAGCATTGGTTTTATGCACTGGGAAATATTTATTCAAAAATTTTATTACCATTTGTTCCCATAATGAAATATTATTGGCAGGTAATGTATTTAACCATGAACGAGCTCTATCCTTTAAAGAAAATAGGAATAATCTACGTTTAACATCATCATCTGAAAAATTCTCATATTTAAATATTTGACAAATGGCATGAAAATCATTCAAATGATTATATGGGTCCTCATTTTCTAGACCATAAAATGTGGGGAGACAATTTAGCACACTAGGTTTTAATTCAAAACTCCTAGCAGCTACATTTGGGTATCTTATGCATGATGTGCTTAAATTAGCTAAGGGACTAAAATAGTCCTTAAATGGCCTCTCATGTGGTGCTTGTAAATCCATTTTATTTTTAACTTGTTTGTGTGTGGGAAGTGTTTTCTCAAGTTCAAGATCTATAGGTTCAAGATTAGGTAATAATGACCTACGAGCATACATGCAAAATAAATAAAAATAAAGATGAGAACAAAACAAATAAAAATAAAAGAGAGGAAGAAATTACGCTATTAACCTTATTGCGTTGTTACAACTTTTCTATAAAAATACACTAAAAAAATACGTGAAATAAATTAACTTAAAGTAAATTAATAAAAAAAATTACAAAGAAAAATAAATTGAAAATTAAATTACAGAATTTTAAAGAAGAGAAAAAAAATAAAATTCTTAATTCAAAATGTAAATTCACTCTTTTTTCTTTTTTTCTTTAATAAAAAAAATACAAGAAAACAATTTAAAAGAAATTATTCACAAAAATTAATTTTATGAATTAAAATTACTTACTTCCCCGGCAATGGCGCCAAAAACTTGTTGTGCAAATTTTAATGTACTCGCAAGCGCACGAATCTATTGTAGTATAGACTAATGGTGACGAGTGTCGATCCCACGAGGAAGTGGATTTTAATTGTGTATAGAACTAATTTTTTAAATGGGTGGTGAGATTTTGTGGTGAATGTGACTTAGATTATTCTAAAATTGGAATTGAAATGGGAAAAATAAATTGAAGAGAAATTCTATTAAATTGACGTACTTGGGTTTCTGGATCCGTATCAACATACATCATGGGCTAAATATTCCTTATTAATGACAATTAAATCATGAGAGGGGAATCCACACCTCATGAACCACGCTCTAATCAATATGGTGCTAAGAGCTTATCGTGCCAAATAATAATAACCTTGTAGTAGGGAGCCGGTGAAACCAGGGCGGTACTAGACAAGACTATTATTATTTGTCGACGAGAAGTCAAAACATCCACAAAAACTAGAGGGGAAAAGAAAATAAATTTACCAAATAAAGCCCATGACACATGTTGAGACTTCACCTTCAACCCAAGCTTGAAAGAAAATTAGTCACTCATAATTGAAATAGGGGCAAAATGGAAATTTATTAAAATACATAGAAAATACAAGATAAAGAGGGAATTACAAAAAATGGATCCCAAAAATGGATTCAGAGGTGCCAAATTAGGGGAGAGAGGTCCCCTTTTTATAGATACATCGATGAAATCATGGCCATCGGATTAAAAACAGTTTGGACGCTCAGGATTGCGCCACGTCATCAGTCAACAGTACGCGCCAACAGTACGCTTCAACAGTAACACGGTTTGACCACGCGGTTTGAACAGTAACACAGTTTGACCACGCGGTTTGAACAGTACGCGGTTTGGTTAAAAATAATCCAATGTGTTGCATGTACCGTACGCGCATTTCTTGGTCCACTAATATGCTGCCACGTCACCATCAACAGTGCATAAAAATTTTAGTCCAATAGGATCATGACACCTCATTAGTCAATGCCACATCATCGGTCAATGCCACGTCATCGATCCGTCCATGTGAATAGTACCGTATATGTGAACAATACCATTTTTCTTTTTATACTCCTCCTAAGGTTTTCGACCGTCCTGAGTTCAAAAATTATGTCCGTTTTACCGTTTGATCTCTCCTTTGTTGTGAAATGACTATGATACCCCTAAAATACACAAAATACTTAATTAAAAATCAAACACACATAATTAAATTACAAGAAGCTTAAATACATAAAAGTAAAGGTTGTTAGTAAGACTTGAAATGTAAAATGACGATTTTCTCCTTTATAAATATACATTTTCTAATACTCAACAACCGGCACCATCACCAAACGTCCTGGTAGTTCGGCCTCTCATTGGGGCGGTCTCTTCATCATGGCTCCTTCTATTAACAAGCCTTGGTATAATTCTGTCGCTTCTCATTCCTTCAACGTGAATTCCTCTCTACTCATTTCTTAGCTCGTGCAAGATGGTTGTTAAAGTCTACATTTGTTTCTCCATCCGCTCATGCATTGCCCTATCTCATGTTTCATTCGCTATCTCCCTTAGTTTCACGGACTCACTGAGCCCCGACTCCCCCCTTGAGCACCACTCCCCCCTATGTCCATAATCACCCCCTTCTTCCTTCATTTCCTTATTTCCATTAACGGTATCTTTTTATTTAGCTCCCCACAAACAGCGACCAGAATCTCTCCTCAACACTTCAAGTTGTAGTTGGTCAGGGATAACTTCACGCTACTCCTTTTTAATGAGCAAGACTTAAAGGTTCGCTGCTTTTCCTCTGCGAACTCCTACACGCACAAAAATGTTGGGGTTTTCCCAACGTAAACCCTCCGCTGCTCAAGTCAGCAATCTGGGTTTATTTTAAAAAAACGTTGCCACTGGTCTCGTGGCTTTTTCACCATAACATTTATCCTTTAAAATCCCAAGAATTATCCCTTCCAAGAACCTAGAGAAAAGATTAAAATGAATTTTCTTCTTAATATGCTCAATCTCAAAAAATCCAACCCCTTTACCTTCGTTGGAGACCCTTTTTATAGCCCTCGTGGGAATTTAGTCTCCATGACCCATGTTCGCCACTTTACCTAATCCCTGGTCGTGGATGCTCAAGCATTGTGATTGTGGCTGAGTGGGTCTCGTTCTTGGACTTTCGGAGAGTAGCACACGTTCTGACAACTACCATTGACTAGGTCTCTGGCCTTGGCCCCAACAAAAAATCGCCTTGGTGTCTAGTAGAAAACTTCTACTCATGCCTCGACCCCAACAGAAGCTCTTCTCAGTGTCAAACATAAAACTCCTGCTCATGGATGCTATATAGCTTCTCGCTGACAAGAAGGAAGTCCTTGTTCGAGTGCAGCTAGTCGCGTCGTTATATATCCCAAACACTAATTCTACTTATTTCTTTAATTCATTCCTATTTGTTTTTTTTAAAAAATAAGATTGTTTGTTATATGCAGATAGGACGAGAATGAAAACAACACAAAAATTGTTTGCATCTCAATTGCAAAATCCGTTACATTTTTTTCTTTTGAAAAATAAATTTAAAATTCACACATTTTGCGCGTTTAGAAGAAACGATAAAAAGTGTAACATAAAAAATGAATATTACAAATTTACAGGCAATTTATTTCAACAGCAAGAACAAAATGCATTAATTAATTAAATCTTTCACTTGAGGCTTCGGAGATACTCTAGGGCCGGGCCCTATCATGACTCGTCTTATTTCCTCACATTAGCGTTGCCAAGTTCTGAACCTTAATGTAAGCAGTTGAGTTATAATGAGTCTTTTCCTTGTTATTATCAATCATCGAAAATATTTTAGACAGCAAGTAGCACTCTCCAGCAGAAGGGTTCCAACCATACCGAAATAGAGCAGCTTTGCACGAGCAATTCTTTAAACAGGCTTGTTTACACGTCTCCGAATCTGTATTCGTAAGGTCTGAGCTAAAAGTGAAGTAAGTGATATCATTAAGTTCGACAAAACTATGATTTTGGGAAGCTTCACATGACAAGGGAGTAATCGGGGAGCAACCAAGGGCAGGCTGTCTATCCTTTATTGGCTTGAAATAGGTTGGAGGACAACTGCATTGCCCGCCGGAGCAGATGCCGTACTTGCCGCAAACCATAGGATAACCGCATTCCCCAGAATAACCTGTCAAGAGATCCGCCACTTGTGTCCACCCTTTCGATGCTTGCCACTCGTAAACTCTTAAATGTCCATCAGGCCACAATCTCATGTACTGTCCCAGTAATGATGATGCCGGAGGAACAGATAGTGCCCCTTCTGGCTCGCTTGGTTCCGATAAATTTATGAATAAAGCTAAGCTTCCATTCAGATATCTAACAGAGCTTGGTAGCTTTCTTGTTTTCGTGCCACCGACTCTATATTCGTAGTACGGTACTGGAGTATTATTAGACTCTGTGGAAGCAAACAATCCTTTCTTAGTGACAGAAAGTGAATAACAAACCCTCATCCATCCAATTCGTGGTTGAAACACTAGCTGTAAGTTTCTTCCCTTCCACCAATTTTTGCCCAGGAACCAGCGAGTCTGTCAGATGATCGAAAGATTGCCAAACTGCTGCATTTTTCTTGTTGAAAAGTACAAGGTTGCCCGTGTCTGTCAAGTTTAAGCCCACAACAGATTTACCATTAGTATTCGTCGACCAAGCTACAGTTCCGTCGGCATCTCGCAAAACCAAGTTCCTACGTGAAGTGAGTTCTAAGGTTGCATTTATTCGAACAGGATTGTTACGGTTAGCAGCCTAGACGACCTGTGGGAATCCAATTGCTGGCGCAACGATTGAGGAAGCACTGTTGGTTTGAACGATGAAATCTGCAAATAGATAAGTGTCGCGGGCTCTGTTACAGAAGAAGCCATATGCATATCTGGGGCCAAAGGTTCCCCCGAGAAGGATAGCTCTCACCGTTGATCCGTCCGTGAAAGTTACCGAATGAGGAGCTGACCGGCTGTTTACCCATTTAGTTGAGAGTTTTGCTGTCGGATAATCAAAACTTTGGCTTCGGGCATCAACCACGAAAGAAAACGTAATAGAGGAAATAAGAAAGAAAAGAACAGAGCACCAGTTCCAGCTAACACTCATCTCCTAAAATGTGCAGTACAATTCGGAATAAAGAGGACGACTTGAAAGGGAGATTCCAGGATTTGGTTTACTGCAGAATGATTCAATTATACAACAATTGGTTGATTAGAAAACTTATTTATAGAACAAAAAGTCAAACCCCTCTAGTCTCGTTCTATGTGCCTTCCCACGCCCACAAGCTCAAGGCCCATAGATGAATTTTTTAAAACAGGGCAATGAAAATGTTAACAAGTTATGTTTTTGTTTTTGCCTTGGTCAAATCCTTCGACAAGAAAGAGACTCGATGCATCCACAGTTTAAAAGTAATAAAAGAGGCCAATGGGCTACCCCCATTGGTAACCCTAACCTTCAAATCTTCTGAGGGCAAGTTCAACTCAAAGGTTACTCTTTCCTTAATCATATAATTGGAATTAGAAAATAGAACTGAGCTTCACGCGGTTTTTAAAAAAAATTTAATATTATTTTTTTTCTTACATTACACTTGATGAAATTAATAAAAAAATATAAATTGATTTTTTTTAAAAATGAGACAGTCTTATAAAAAATAAAAAAAAATATTAGTCAGCAATATAAATAAAGAAGTAACGCAAGATAAAAAAATAAAATGAGAGAATATATTATAGAGTAATTTTATTCATTTCAATTGTGTGTGTACAAAATAAAAAGGATGAGCTCTCCTTTTATAGTTACATAATCACTCCATGAAATTAATGAAAAATTATGGATCATAATTCCTTATGAGATAGTGGGAGTTATAAGGAAGTTAAATGTTGCTAATGGAAGATAGTGGGAAGACTAAAAGATATATGTTATAAACATCTACATTTATTTTAATAAATTTATAACACTCCCCCTTGGATGTTCATTATAACGAATATGCCTCATTAAAATCTTTACATAATTGTTATTGTGTAACAACAATCAAATTAATTATGAGAAGATGAAAAGCCAAATCTAAAAGAAAATTTCTCTATTTATTAGATAATAGAGAATATACAAAAATGAGAAATGGTGATGCCATATCATCTCCTCAAGTCCCAGATATATATATATATATATATAGATTCTATTCACCTTCCACTTAAATAATTGTTTTAAGGTATTTTTCTCACTTTTTAATTATGGAATTTAGAGATAGATATTTTTGTACAAATATTAATGGAGTAGGTTTTTTTTTTCCCTTAATACCAGTGGAAGTAGAAATTTAAACCATGTTATAATAGATTTGATCTAGGTAATTCTAGAAAATTGTTAGTAATGAAAAAAAAAGCAACAAAAGAGTAATGGATTGTTTGACTTTTGTCTCAAGTTTAAATTTTAATTATTTTCAGACATTTACAGTTTTTATTTGTTTGTTTTTTATCACTTGTGTCTGATTATAAGATGTTTAGGTCTGAATGAAAAATGGTTAAATATTTTAACTTTTATCTAAATGAAATTTTAATATTCTATCTCATTAATAACTCTATTAAATAAATTTATTTTCTATCATATAAATTATCCTTTTATTATTATTTTTATTTACCCCTTTTGTTGTTTTATATGTGTATTCAACTATTATATCAATATAATGTACTAAAAATAACATTATAAGTATTATAATGTCATATATATATACTGAAGCATTGAACAAATCAAAATAAAGCGTTCAATGTAATGCAGCTTGCTTCGCCTCCCCCACTTACATTCGCAATGTCTTAAGACAGACATTCTCAGCGTCTAAACAACAAATATAGACTGACAAAATCACTGTAGAACATCCATTTTTCGGAAGTATGTTTCTTACAGAAGATCCACTAGTAAAAGCTTGAGTTAACTTCCCATAAGATTGGACTTCTTCGCTCAATTTTGCTTGGCAAAATGTATTTGATTAACCCTAATGTTGTAGGCACCCTCTTCTTGTTTCAGCCACTGATCTGCTTGAGAAGCAGAAAAGATCAGGGCCAAAGCTCAGTCAATGATAAGATTCGCTAGATACTGCAAATTTGAGATCAATTACTACTGAGACTTGCCACGAATTTCTGAATTAGCACATACGTACGTTAGAAGGTTCCTGCAGTTATTGGTCCACGAATTTAAACTTTGCATAAAAAATCGATAATGAAACTTACATTCTTATCAAAGATTTGAAGTTTCTTTTATTCCGATTTGTATCCACAAATAACCCTACACAAATTTGGGGCCAATTGTTTTTTATTTTTTTCAAGAAAGATGCTGAAAGTTGTTGGTAAAGCCCAATTGGATTTCTTTTTCAAGTCCAAAAACAAAAGTTGTCGGTAAACATTATTAATGCTAATCAAGAATGGAAAAGTGGTATGTATACTATACCTGCTAGCCGTCTGTCATCTTGGCCCTGACAAAACTGAAGGCAACAATTGAGTAATGGGTTTATCATTTTCTTCTCTACGATCAACGTTTGTTAATGCTGCTGTAGTTGGTAGATGAACCAAGTTAAAATGGAGGTTATGCTCAAACTCTGTAACATCCTCCAAAACCTTAACTACCATTGACATGGAAGGTCTCTTTGCAAAATCACTTTCCAGACACCATGCAGCCACCTTCATCATATTCACTACTTCTTCTCCATTTGATTGCATATCGTTACTGTGTTTATCCACCAGATCAGACAATTTGTCCTCCTCTGCCTTCTTCTTGAATATGCTCAGCAAATACATGTCTTCCTCCTCAGGCTGAGAGCGGTCAAAAACTTTCCGGCCACACAATATCTCCAACATCACAACTCCAAAGCTGTAGATATCTACTTTTTCTGTAATTACTGAGCTAAGCCATTCAGGAGCCAAATAGCCTGGAGTTCCTCTCATGGTTGTCACAACTTGGCTCTGGTCCCGGTCAATCAATTTCGACAAACCAAAATCAGCAACTTTGGCATTAAAGTTGTCATCTAGCAGAATATTTTGGGGCTTGATATCCAAGTGGAGTATCTTCTGCCTGCAATCTTCATGGAGATAGGTTAGTCCCTTGGCAATATCAAGGATGATCTTCTTTCTTTGCTGCCAGTCAAGCATAAACCCATCTGATCTCTGGAAAAGCCACCTATCTAGAGATCCATTCGGCATGTATTCATAAACAAGAAGGTTATGAGATTTCTCGGCACAAAACCCTATCAATCTCACCAAGTTCAGATGGTGAATGCTTCCAATTGTCTTCACCTCTGCTAAGAAAGATTTATTGATTTCACCAATTCCTTCGAGACGTTTCACTGCAACTTTTGTGCCATCAGTTTGTGTCCCCTCAAAGACTGAGCCAAAACCCCCCTTACCCAGCATCTTTCTGAAATTGTCTGTCATGACTTTCAACTCTTCAAATGAGAATCTTTTGGGTAGTCCTGGCACTTGATCTAAATAATCATCCTCAATTTCATCAGCACCCTTTTTCTTCCAAAAGAAAAAGATCAAGATACCAATTAGAACTAATAAACCAAAGAAAGATACAAGGATGAACCCCATTATTCTTTTTCTGTGGCTCATCTCTTTTCCTCCAGGACTTGCACCTGGCACTGGCAAGTTTTGAACCTTAATGTAAGCAGTTGAGTTATAATGAGTCCTTTCCTTCTCATTATTCATCATTGAAAATATTTCAGATGGTAAGTAGCAATCTCCAGCAGAAGAGTTCAAACCACGCTGAAAAAGAGCAGCTTTGCAAGAGCAATTATTTAAACAGGCTTGTTTGCATGTCTCCGGATCTGTATTCGTAAGGTCTGAGCTAAATGAGCTAAACGCGAAGTAAGTGACATCATTGAGTTCAACAAAACTATGATCTTGCGAAGCTTCACACGATAAGGGAGTAATCTGGGAGCACCCAAGGGCAGGCTGTCTTTCATTTAATGACTTGAAATAGGTTGCAGGACAACTGCATTGCCCCCGAGAGCAGATGCTATACTTGCCGCAAACCAGAGGATAACCGCATTCCCCAAAAATACCTGTCAATAGATCTCCCACTACTGTCCACCCATCATATTGTTGCCACTCGTAAACTCTTAAATGTCCATCAGGCCACAATCTCATGTACTGTCCCGGGAATAATAATGCTGGATGAAGAAAAACTTCCCCATCTGGTTCCCCTGGTTCGGAGGTATTTATGAATAAAGCTAAGCTTCTATTCAGATATCTAGCATGGCTTGGTTCCTTACTGGTTTTTGAGGCTCTGAGTAATTCATAATACGGTACTGAAGTATTATTAGACTCTATGAAAGCAAATAATCCTTCGTTAGTGACAGAAAGTGAAAGCAAACCTCCATCCGTCCAATTCGTGGTTGAAACACTAGCAGTAAGTTTCTTCCCTTCCAACAATTTTTGGCCAGGAACCAGCGAGTCCGTTGGATGATCGAAAGATTGCCAAACGGCTGCATTATTCTTGTCAAAAAGTACGAGGTTGCCCATGTCTGTCAAGTTTAAGCCCACAACAGATTTACCACTGGTATTCGTCGACCAAGCAATAGCTCCGTCAGCATCTTGCAAGACCAAGTTCCCATCTGAAGTGAGTTCTAAGGTTGCGTTTATTCGAACAGGATTGTTACGATTAGCAGACCAGACAACATGTGGAAATCCGAAAGCTGGAGAAACGATATTGGAGACACTATTGGTCTGAACTATGAAAACAGCAAATAGATAAGAGTCACAGGTGCCATTGCAGAAGAAGCCACATGCATATCTGGGGCCAAAGGTTCCCCTAAGAAGGATGGCTCTCACCGCTGATCCGTCAGTGAAAGCTACCGAGTGAGAAGCTGACGGGCGGTTGGTCCATGAAGTAGAGAGGTTCGCTGTCGGATAATCAAACCTTTGGGCATCACCCAAGCAAGAAAATGGCGTAGAGAAAATAAGAAAGAAAAGAACAGAACACCAGTTCCGGCTAACACTCATCGCCTACAACGAAGAGTGCAATACGGAATGATTTGGAGAGGAGACTGCAGGATTTTTTTCACTTGCAGAGTATTTCAATGATAAAATAAGAGCTCGACTCAAAAAATTTATTCAGGGACAGAAGTCAACCCTGCAGTGTCCTGTATCGTCCCGCCCCAACACACTCATGACTCATCCACCTGCTGGGCCTGGGCCCATATACGTATGAGTGGTGCTAGGGATAAAGAAAAATGCGAGAAAACCTAGAGTGGTGCCGGCGGTGAATAAAAATGAGAGAAAACGAAATTCATTCTCTTTGTCTCTATCCATCACTCTCTCCCTATCATTTTCTTAACTGTTTCTCTCAGTTTTTTCTCAACTTTTTCTCCCTTGGCACTTTTCTATACATATATACATATTTATTATACATATATACATATTTATTAAAGGATCCCCATATCTTATATGTATGTAAGATATAAATTGACTTTATTAAAAGATAGACAGAAGCAAAAGGATATTAATGTTTTAATGTTCCATAAAAAGGTTCTGTTTTTTCATTTAAGTTTTCCCGTGAGTCAACCACTCAAGAAGTAGAGTCGGTGCATGGTAGTGTAAAACCAATAAAGCAGTACAATACAATTTATCAAATGAGGACCCATAAAAGTCCTCAAAAAGTGCAATAATATATTTGAAGCATTGAACAAGTCAAAATAAAGCGTTCAACCTATTACAGCTTGCTTCGCCGCTTGCATTCTCAATGTCTAAACTAAACAACAAATTAAAGACCGACAAAATGACCCTAGAGTACGCATTTCGGAAATATGTATCTTACACGACCCACTAGTAAAAAGTTTGAGGTAAACTTCCCACATGAATGGGCTTCTTCAGTCTTCACACAATTTCACATTTTCGCTTGCCAAATATTTGCCAACCCCTGATGTTGTACACACCCTATACGTTTCTGCCACTGACCTGCTTGAGGAGCAGAAGAAATATCAAGGCCGAAGCTCAGCCAACAATAAGATTTGCTAAATACTGCAAACTTGAGACCAGTTACTACTGACGCCACGGATTTCTTTGGCTGATAACCTGATAATCAAATGTAAATCAATGGATCATTACACAAACTTGGACCACTGTGATAATTACCAAATCAAACCATTGCATCAACCTAAGGTTCCACCCCAAATGGAGAAGGTTCAGCAAGAGGCTTACACAAGATTATCAAAATTCAAATCATGTGATTGGTAGAAATTTCAAGTGCCCTCATCTAGATCATCAATCTCCTCTAGAATAACATATTTCGCAGAAGCATTTGCTTCAGGTGATCCCAGCATGCCATCTTCATTTGCATGACCTGCCTGTAGCTTTTGGTATCTGAAAAAGGATAAAAAAGAGTAACAATCAATAACAAAAACCAGATTAGGAAAAAATTGACAAGAAGCACACAGTAGAAATCAGGCGTTAAGATTAGGTAGCTTAAAGTTGAGCTTTATCATTCTGCCCTTAAATTGTTCCACAACTAATGTTGAATACGGTTGCTTTTCTGATCCATAAGCTCAGATACTAGAGAGACTCTAAAATTCCAATATTTTTAAGATGCAAGGAAGAAACATCAAAAACCAAAATATTATTCAAGAGATCCACAAACAAATGCAATCGATACATGTCAAATTTGGTAAGTAAGGAGCAAAGGACTGACAAAATTTAGCTGGATGAGCCGGTAAAATATCAATTCTCATTGCTAACTGATAGCAACAGGACAAGGCAATTATAAGTTGGTTGATCCCATTTATAATGACACATAATGACCATTGGAAGCTTTCTTGGATTCGAGAAATATCATTATCATATTCTTAAATTTTATCAAACTTCAATGACTTGGGCACATAATGTGGAACTTTTGTATAATGATCCAATTTTGTGCAGCAGGCTAACCGTTCACAGAAAAGATTAAAGCTCACCACCAGAATGTTCGCAAATCTGACACATAACATCTGATGGACATCAACCAAGCTTCAGTGTTTAATGTTATAGAAGGGCATTTAACATGGAAAACATGCAAGTTAAAGGAGCATCCTTGTCATGCAAACAGCCAAAAGCAAAGGCTAGTCAAGGGAAATTTGTCCAGTCCAAAAGTTCTACAATTACATTTTGTCCCATTTAATTGGACTCTTTGATGAGAGGAAGTTTAAGATTATTAGCAATGAACTGGATACTTATGTATTCTGCATCACACAATCCACATTTGGCCACTACACACTAAGCAATAATCTAACAGCCAAATAATAGTTAAAAAAAAAAAACAACAAAATCAGTTAACACAGAAAAAAAAAAAGGAAAAGAGAAAAAGAGAAGCATACAATAATAGTTCAAAACTACAATAACTAATGACTTACTTGTACCAATTGAATAAACTGACACCAACCAGGATTGTAAAGAGACCAAACCCCTTCAGCCAAGTGAACTCATCATGGAAGTAAAACACTGCAACCTGTACATTTACATATTGAAGTAGAATCCTTTGAGAGTCCTTATACTGTGTAGCCATTCATGTTTTTTATATTTGTAATTATTAATAAAATAACTAACCAAATGAAAAAACACAATAAGAAAACATAAGACTAGGGGTTAATTCTATACAGTGTCTGTCTATGCAGGAGACAGCTACATTGTGACAATAAAACTAGTAAAACAATCAAAGCACAGTGTCCGTCCATGCAGGAGAGAGCTACACTGACAATAAAACTAGTAAAACAATCAAAGCGTGATTCTTACATCTTCTAGATGCATTAAACATCCTCAAACAAAAACTAAATGTAATTATAGATCACAATCAAAAGTTACAAAAGAAGGCTCAGACCGTGCAAAATATTTTAAGACAATAGCCATAATCATGAATAATTGCAACTTCATGACAAACAGGGTATTTATCTTATCTAATAGGAGAGTTCGAATATTTAATGTTTCAAACAGAACGGTATTGTAACTAAAGGATTTCACAAGGTAACGACTAGAAAATAAGATAGAACAAACAATAAAGCACATACAACAGCCAACATTTTACCAAAATAATCTAGAAAGACGAACTACCCTAGAAAAGTTTTACCAATATGGTAACAGCCTCCTTGACAACACCTGCAATTTGAACAGTGACAGCACTTGTTACCGAGACAAGTACAAATTCCGTCAAAACCTGTAACAAGAGAAACAAGTTAATTTCTTTTGGGGACCATGAAACTCAGATCAAGGGTACTCAATATGCAACATGAAAAGCATGTAAATGTATTAATTTCTTTTGGGGACCACGAAACTCAGATTAAGTGTACTCAATATGCAACACGAAAAGCATGTAAATGTATCTTCCCCCCAATCCTTTTGTTCAACCTCAATTCTTACCATGAAAAAGGCCAAAGCTCCGCCGGAAAGCATCAGCAACAAACTCTGAGTGACATGCCATGAGTTATTGAAATAATTATTCCTTTTGAATTCATGCCATGGATCCAGCAATAGAGAAAGAAGAGCAGTCACCAGCGCCATAATTGGTGCCACATAACTCATCAAGGTAAGTGGATTTTTAAGACCTAAAAACAAAAAATAAAGAAAACACTTCTTAGTGATTGATTAGAAATAATGGTATAAAAACTAAGGCAAAGCATCTAGGAAAGAAATTTAATTTATAAGTTTGTTCACCAGAGACTCAAGCTTTTTACCAAGAGCAAATTTTGTTCATCAATAAGTGCTGGCTAGCTTAGAGAAAAAAGCAGAATGACACCATATTAAAAGACTATTAATTCCAAAAGCTTAAGCTCATAAGAAAAGGTCCAATAAACAGTATTTCTATGTATCATCATTATCTAAAGTAAATTCTGAGGAACATACATGTTACACACACTTGCAGATGCTTACAGCGGTACATGAAAATCTAATATGTGCAAAGCATGCTTGCAGATACTTATGGCAGTAGATAAAATCTAGTAGCAGGTGAGATTGGCTAAAATTCAAATGAAATAAAAGAAAAAGAGTAAGTACCTACCATAAGTTTCTTTCTTTACGTCCATTTTTATTTCACCATGGACCATCGTATTGAAATCCAAACAAAAAAATAAAGTCAGGTTGGAAAAAAAAAATTGGGTTTAAGTTACACAAATTCCATAAACCATGTATATCAGGAATACAACTAAACCATACCTGTAGAAGAATTTGAGTCATGCACCAACGAAATCCAGACATGACAGCAGCAAGCATAACAAAAAGAAATCCCCAAAACTCAAACTCTGTCTCCTTCGCAACTGGAATATGAAGTGATATGTGATCACAACAAAATACAAAAGTTTTATATTGGAGAAATTATAAAACCTTGAAAATGGCATTAAGTTTTATCAAAGAGAGATCCCACATCAAAGAAAAGGGTGAGATAGAATACACTTGAAGCCTTGCCACATAGAAGTCAAAACTTTTACAAGCGTTTAACTAGAAATTTGATTATTTAAGGACTCAGGGTGCGGTATATAAGATACGGACAGTCTTTGCAAAAACTTCCTACATTGTATTCTTAATCTTAGGTGCAATATGTCTTCATGACGATTATATTCAACCTCTGCAATATGTCCTCATGATCATTATATTCATCCAAAAATTAGCCGTACCCTCCTAACACAACAAGAGAGGTCATAAAAAGTGAGACTAAAATAGCTCTGTTACCACTCGACCCAAGAGCTTAAGTTTTGGCATACTCTTCATTATAGTGGGATCTCTTTGTTTCCAAACAACAAAATTTCCCCAACTCCTTGTTTCACTAACAAGTAACCAGTAGGTAAATATTATAATAAAGATGCTATTTAATGCTCTTTATTAAGCAACATTTTAGACCCAAAGGCTGCTTCATTCTCACTTAATTTCTACAGTTTTCTTATACTAAAAAGCATACACAATATACAGAAAGCAAACAATGCTACTGAACTATTGTTATTAGAAGAAATAGATAAAGAAAATGATTAAGCCGTTTACCTGAAAACAACACTCCAGTAGAAATAATTATAATGATACCTAAAAGTTTAATGCTTGGAGACTCCAACCTTCAAAAGGTAAAAGATAAATACAAAATCAAATAGTAGAACAATACAAGTAGAAATTGAATTCTGAAGTTTGATCATGAACAAAATAAAATTTTATGTGTCCAACAAAAAATCATAAAATTTCACAGAAAAGAAAACAAAAGATATTTTACTAAAATGTAGATAAATAAGATTTTTAAAAAATAAATAAATAAACCAGCATTTAGAAAAATAAGTTTTTGAAGCAGATTTGTTGCATCAACACAACAATTATCCATAAATATTTCAGACTTCACAATCAGATTGGCATTTGCAAACACAAATACTATTCCAATCCCAACACAAACCCGTAACAGCCATCAAGAAAGCAAATTGAGTGAAACAAGAATTGTTCAAGCTTTTTCCAATTAACAGACTTCTAGATGAGCTATCCCAACAATAATTCTATGACACCAGTAAAGGCTCCTAACAAACATAGAATACATCAAAAGAGCTGTGACCTTGAAATTTTACATGGGCTTGTCATCTAGAAGAGTAATGCTAGGGATCTCAACATTTGAGTCCCAATCTGGGTCCCGACTAATGTAGCACTTATCTATTGGATGATCGAATAGAGTAATAAGAAATTTTACATTCATCATCCAATAAATGAGTGACACATAGCATTGGGACTCGAACATTGGGATCCCTAGCATTATTATTACTAGAAAAAGTAAATGGTTATGTTTCATACTGTGTCCATTATTATGCTAAATCGATAAATACTTGAACAGAGACAAAGGCAACGAAATAGGATCTTTGTAAAACACTCCAAAGTTGTAGCAGAATCTTATTAGAGGGGCAAGGTAACAGCAGTTGGAACTCGGTGTCTTCTCCAGGTTTAAGCACCAATCTTTCCAGTTAAGTTGCAAAGACAGTTCTGAAGTAGCATGGTTCATTTTGTGCGGAAAAAAAATTGTGGAAAATAGCTTATCAGGTCATAAAAGTATCTCAGCACATGGACTTTAACAAAATGAAGGTAACACCACTCACAACTTGGTGTCTTCTCCAGGTTTAAGCACCAATATTTCCAGTTAAGTTACAAAGATATTTCTGAAGAACCATGGTTCATAATTAAAAAAAAAAAAAGGTCGAAAATAGCTTCTTGATCATGAAAATATCTCAGCACCATGTACTTCAACAAAATGAAAGAAACCTGAGACTGCTGTTGCACAAGTCCCAACTGGTTGTTTAAATAGCTGTATCAACAGTTCTAATTCATTAAAGAGGAAAATATAGTACTAGTGATTATGATAATCGACTAGGAGAAGAAAGACTCTAGCAGGACGAATAATTAGACAGAATACTAGCAGCTTGTCAAAATTTCTGAAATTCTATCCCTGCAGGCTCTAAAAATTACTCAAGTACCTCAGGCAATACACAAACATTCTTCTCCGATGTCAACTATTCATGTTTTGCATAGAATACCACCAAGCTGATTTCACTCATCTTGTCCACTATCAATGCTCTTTCTCCAAACTAATATTTGTTCTCTATTTCATTTTCTTGACACAACATGACACCAAAAGGTGTATAATGTAATTTGGATAGATACAGACAGAGACACAACACACACAAATACTGACATGAAAAGCACATGCCCAATTTTAGCTTGTTTGTGTGTGTATATTGATAATACAAATAAGAGATAGTCCCGCACTCGCGTAAGATATTTATATAACAACATTGATGAAAGTGGATTGAAGCTGAATTATCAAGAACTTTACCTGAATGCAAAAGCGAATAGAAGGAGGAATATAGGAGAAGCAGATTTACACTATACAAGAACAGAAAGATTAAAGTTAATAAGACGGCTCTATACAGGTAAAAGCTCATATATGAATAATGAAACTTATAGAGGAAGTTGACTAAACAGAAAGAAAAGAGAAAAGAACTAACCATTGTAGCAAATGTAACAGAGATGAAAACAAGTGATTCATTGCTCAAGTTGACATCCAGTGCTGTTGCTAGACCTGTCGGTACAACTGTGAAAGGCAAAGTCCATCTGTAGCATTAGTCGATAGAAAAGTTAATAAGTCATAGAGAATTCATCATGAAAAGCATGGAAAAAAGAAGATTATAAAATAAGACTAAAGTTTGGGCAAATTTAGATCACTTATAAAGTTCAAATGACGAGCATTCAGATTAGGAAAGAATGAAAAATAATTTACCACATAAGGCAAGTGAAAAATGAACCATCATGATATCAAATTACTTTCAAAATGTTAACCATCACCATACATGCAATTTCTAACACCTTTGTGTCAATACTTGCTTATACAATGGCATTGGTGACTCGTCCTTTCTATAGTCACCTTAAATAATCTCTATTTGAATCCATAATAGGAAAAGATGAAATTTATTGCACCTTTCCCCTTTAAATCAGTGCAGGATTCGGTGCAACATCATTATTTGAATAGTAATAATTTCTCCAGTTTCTTTCAGTGTTATAAGGGGGGAAAAAAAAAGTGGTGGTTAATTTCAATTTTTTTACTCCACATCATCCACAATTTTATTAGGCAATCATCACACAGATTTTATGGACTTCAGTGATTAAGAATATACATGATAGGACAAGACACAAAGACTAATTGGACAAGAGGATTATAGCATTGTCAAAAAGTTAAAAAGAAGATGTGCAAGATTGAAGTATCCCCTCTCAAACATTTGTTCTGTTAGGTCAGCAGTGTGAATAAATAATAAGCAACAGATTTTAATAATTTGCAAAAGATATTGCCCAACTTGCTTGTTCAAATACAAAATCAGAAAGAGAAGGGCATAAATTGGTGAGGTTACCTCTGACATAGTAATCCCTCCACGACATAGAAACAGTATGTTGAAACCTATGGGACCAAAACCATATGATTGCCTTTGATAAAATAGCTTGCATCGAAAAGTGGACGGTATTCATCAATAAAGGAGCTGGGAATTTTCCCATATCATCTCCTAACAGAGTTTTATTATACCTAATCAAACCAACCAAAGATATAAATGAAAAAGGAACAATACAAAATTTATAAGAACCATTAAAAGTTGTATAATTGATTGAATAAAAATAACTTACAAGGTCAAAAATGTGCTGAAAGTGTACCACATAAGAATGAGAAATAAAGTCTTCAACACATCAGCAGCAGAAATAACACTCTTAGTCTTAGACTTTGGTGGCAATGTGTTACCATTACCAAAAGATCCCGGGCCACCAACACGAATATTTGATAAGCTTACATCTGTTTCAGACCCATTTTCAATATCAAAAGGCACATACTTTTCATCCTGATTTCTTTCACCATGTATGGAATCAACTTCTGGAGAATCACCTCCATTCTGCATACTTCCCCTTTTTAAAGGGAGAAAAAAAAAAGTAAAAAAACACTGATCTGTACTACTCCTAGGATTCTTTATTTCTAGCTCCCTAGCTAAGCAAAAGCAACCTAAAATCGGAGTGTTCTATGCTTCTGACTGGCAATCAAAATGCACTATGCCTTATTCATTGCACCAGCCCGAGAAATGAAGATTGGTTTGCACTATGAATGAATTTGACTCCTGCGTTACTCGGCTTGCATCTGGATCCAAAACGCTCTCTACAATCTCCCAATCTCTTAATTAAAATTCAATTACACAAACATGAAGAAACAACAGATTTTTACAACTCACACAACGCTGTGCTTAGATTGAAATTGCTACCTGTTCCAACCAAAACACCGTAACAAATCAGATGACTACTTAAAATTTGAATTCAAACTCCAAACAATCATTCTGTCAAGAAAAACTAAAAGCCAAAGCAGAACTGAAGTTGTGATTCGTTCTTTATATTTAGCATGGACAAACAAATCCACACCGATAACTAAACAATTAATTTTTGGTCAAAACAAATTGCAAGCGAAAGAAAATGAAAAATACTGCAAAACAAATGAATATTCACACGGTTCAGCTCGTCAAAACTAAAACTTTCACACAAATTACGTACGAGTACGATTTGAAAATTTACCTCCGCTGTTGAAGAAAGAGAGAGATTTAAAATAGCATTTGAGAGAGAGAGAGATTGTTTTGTTAGTTGGTTGGACCGTTCGTTCGTTCGTTCGCTCTAACGAGAAAGAGATCTGATCTGAGTGCGGGTTTTTGTAATACTTAGCGTACTTCAATCGAGATGTTTGGTTTGGCTTCGTTTAGTTCGGGGGTTATTGTCTGTTTTTGTCCACATGCGTTTGCTTTAATTTGAAGGCTTAATTTGTATTTGGGAAAATATACACCGACCACCTATTTTTTACACATTTTTCAAAAATACACAATTCCTTCATTTTTTAGCTGGAATCCACCTAAAGTTACATTTTTTTTCACTTTTCCACTTCCGTTTGGAATCCGTTAAAAAAACTAACGGAAACTTAAAAAAATGACTATTTTACCCCCAAAACGAAAATTATAATTTCACCCTAAAAATACCAAAAATAATAAGATTTAATAATAAATATCATTATTAGTACGTTAATGAAGTACAAAAAAATCTTAACTACTAGAGATTATAACTCAATAAATAATAAAACTTTACTTATCTTAAATTTAATTGATGGTTTGTGAGATTGGACTATTTTTAATACTATTGTTATAATTTAACATTCTAATTACCGACATATTTTTTAAAAAAAACTTACATTTGATGGTTGTGAAATTAATTTCTTTATTGACCGATGGGGAAAATTATTAGATTTAATCTGATTATTTTTTTATAATTTTTAAGGTGAAATTGTAATTTTCGTTTTAGGGGTAAAATGGTCATTTTTTTAAATTTCCGTTAGTTTTCTTAACGGATTCCAAACGGAAGTGGAAAAGTGAAAAAAAATGTAACTTTAGGTGGATTTCAGCTAAAAAATGAAGGAATTGTGTATTTTTGAAAAATGTGTAAAAAACGGGTGGACGGTGGATATTTTCCCTTTTTATTTTTCCTTAAAATATTTTAAGTAATTAAAATACTGTCGAATGAGGGCGTGACAAACATGTCTAAAGTACTTGTTGAAAATCTTTTTATTTTTATTTTTATTTTTATTTTTATTTTTTTAACAAAATTGGAAAAAAAGAAAGCACAATATTACTGCGATTCTTTCTCTTAATCTCTTTGATCCAATGCCAGACCCCTGCACGCGCTACAATATCTACAGGGAACTTATTGATGTTTTCTTGACCTTCGCTGAAGGCAAGCCTGGGTTTATAAATTATATGGAAGGTGAGTTTTATGTGTGAAAAGAATTCACTCGTAAAAAATATTCTTTCTGCATATTTAATCTCTGTTACAAATACTGTAACACCCCAAATTCACCCAAAATCTCAAGAAAAAATTGGAATGAAACCTTATAACATTAATCTTATAACTAATCTTAAATAAAGTTAATGTTGTCCATAAATAAAGCATGTTCTCCAAAATAATAAATAAATCAATAATCCTTCAAAATAAAAATTAACACTAAGAAATAATCAAAGTAGCATTAATTTATTTAAAAAATACCAGAGTTTTTCAGCTAACAAATACTCTCTGCTAGACCAAAAGCCAACATTTCTAAAATCAATTTGTAAAATGTTGGAGACAAAGGGTGACTCGTTAACTCCGTAAACAAACTCATGCATAAGATTACTAATATGAAAAAAGTATATAATCATTATTATAAAGTACTATAAGTCAAGAAAACAATAATAATTTTATAACTATATGTAACTCATAATCAGTTAAGTCATAACGTAAATATCATTTTCAATAAATAATCGCGTGAGAAATCTTTTTTCAATAAAACATTTTTTTTCGTTCAATTTGCTCATGCCACATGGTATTACATGTATTTCTAGTGACCTAATCAATAGTTTTATATATCACCTGTAATCCCGGTGAACCGGCCAATAGTTTAATTAGGGTATTTTACCCTGCAATAATCGTTAATAAGTGTGCACAATACAGCTAGTTGTTCAATAATATTAATAACGGTAATTATGGACAATGAGTCAAAACCTTAAAAATAGTTTCCAATATTTCAATATCAATCATTCAATAATATTTTGATAAAACACTTATAAGACATTGAATTGACAAAACTTTACGAATATTTTTCAAGAAAATATTTTATAGAAAAAAAAAGTATTTTAAGGTTATTTTTTAAAAAACTAATTTAAGAAAAACATTTTAAAATAGTGTCAAAACCATAAGTTGCGAATCCATTGGAACAACATTTTTCTATTCATAAATATTTACATATATATTTATAATAATCATTATGCATGAGTTCACCTACCCAATCCAATGCAATCAATAATAACCCCAATCACACGAGCTCACACTTAGCCTATAATTATCAAGATAAAATTTTTATCAATGTCTTATTCAATTCTACTAGATAGGAAAACCCAAAAATCCTTAAACCATGTACTCTTACTTAAACACATCAATTCACTAAGGGTGCGTTTGGCACACTATTATTTTAATGCTGGTGTATTATATTATGATATATTATTAGGGATGGCAATGGGGAGGGGAGGGGAGGGGACCGATCTCCTCGTCCCCGTCAGAATTACTTGAGAGAATCTTCATCTCCTCCCCGAATAATAACAGGGGATCCCCGAGGGTCCTCGATCCCCGAATAACTAATACGTTTTTTTTCGATTTTGAGTTAATCATATTAAAATAAAAAATTCAAATAAAAGTAAAGTTCGAAATATATCTTACATTAATATCTATTACAAAAGGCACATACATTAAATTAGTAAGTAACGCAACATACAAGGAATACAAACTTCTTTTATAAACTATCATGAACAAATTAATAGTTTAATACAAAATTGTTACAAATAAAATCGAATTTAGATTCAAAATTAACTTTTTCAATGGTGGCGTGGGCACTTTATAAATATGGACTATTCCCTTTACAACACAATAGTTAAATCGGAGCAAATCAAAAGTAAATATTAGATTAGATTAGATTAGATATTAAAATTGTGATTCGTTGTGGGCAATTATAACATCTAAAAATAAATAAAAAATAGATTTAAGTTTAAAATATTTAAAGAATATTAAAATTAAAAAAAATGTTTGGCTAATAGAATCTATTCGGTCTTTTTAATGTCCTAAATAAAAATTTAGGACTTTAATTAGTTAATTAGGCCTAAAAATTTAATAATATAAATATTTTGATATTTTTTATTTTTACCAATATTTATAATTTTATTATTTATTTATTAATAATTTTAAAAAATTAAAATAAAATTAAAAATTAAAATGGGGAAATGGGTAGGGGATGGGGATTCCACCTCATCCCCGTCCCCTGCCCAAATAAGAAATTGGGTAAAAAAATTTCCACGTCCCCTCTCCAAATAAGAAATTAGATATAAAATTATCCTCATATCCTCTCCGAATGGGAAAAATCCCCGAGGGTACTCGTCCCCGTGGGGATTTTTACCATCCCTATGTATTATATTAACACTGTATTATAATAATATTATACAATATTTGATATTACATTGTACTGTATTAATTTTTTTATGATTAATTTAAATTAAATATTATATTATATTAATATTTTATATTACATTAATATATTTAAATTGTAATAATATTTATATTATTATTAAATTTAAATTAATATTATTGAAATTTATTCATATTTAAATATTATTATTAGTTATAATAAATTATAATGTAAAAATAAAATAAAAGTATTATATTATTATTATTATTATTATTATTATTATTATTATTATTATTATTATTATTATTATTATTATTATTATTATTATTATAATAAAAGTTAAAGCAAAAGCAAAAGTCAAAGCATAAGTAAATGTAAAGTTAGAAACGGAAAGAGGGAAAAAATTATAAAAAAAGAAAAAGAAAAGGAAAGAGCAAGTTGTAGTTTGCCACATTAGATTGTCTGCAGTGTTTCTGTAGCTTTTAGTTTACTAAACATGGGCTTGTATAAATATAATGCAATGAGGAGTTATAATACATCAACTAAACATATCCTAACTACACTAGCCTATCATACTGTAGTTGATTTCTATCAAACTATAAACACATTGGAATATCATAAATATGACAAAAAACTTCTGTAAATATGTTGGCATTGAATACAAAATTTAATAATATTAATTAGAGTTCATAATAATATCTGAAAATTGATTTTCCACAAAAACATTAAAATTATCCAATGACGATACAAATAGAGAGCTGCTGATTTAAAAATTCATAACTCTAGTTATACATATTCAAAAATAGTGATTCAAACTTTGACGATCAAAGGAGACAACAAAGAATCAGAATTAAAAATGTATAAGGCATTTAGTAATGAAGAAGTAACCCAAACTCGCTTTAATAATATCCCTCACAATTCTCGAAAACAGTTTCCAGTTTGTGGCAGCCCAACTCTATAATTTTTAGTGATTTTTATATAAATCCAAAAATTAGGAAATTAAAAATACATAAACTAGACATATATACGTGCAGTAAAAAAATTCTCAGAATTTTCAGAAGTCGTTTTGGTTATGAAATAAATTATAGAAGTGAGAATTACTGACAAAAATCGAAAATTTCCAGCATCAGTGTTCCAATTTCGAAAAATCAAAACAATTTATATAAAATGAGTTTTTAAACAATAAACATATGGATGGAAAGATAAAGATGTCTAGTTTAATAATATATAAATTTTTATACATGAAACTCAATGAAAACAGCAGTCATATAAAGTTCAATTTATATTGTTCACAGTTTCTAGGATAACAACAACACTACTTCCTCTCAATCACACATAAATTAATACATGATCATACTTTTCACAATTTTATAAATACAACACATACAAAATCATTCAATCAATCACATAAAATCACAATCAAAATTAGAGGTTCAAAGGCTTATAAATTCTTTCCTACCTTCAAGACAAAATCCAAGCTTAAGACCTCCTTTTTTTTTTTTATTCAATAGGGGCTCTGTTAAAAGAGCTACAAGGACACTATTTGGGGGTGAGCCACCCCATACATATCATGAAGAAGAAAATGAATGACACAAGTCGGGGGACTACTCAAATTGTGAAGGCCAATTGGAAGGTCAGAAGCGTAATTCGCAATTGAGTCTGCAACAAAATTTGCCTCTCTGTAAACATGGTTCATAGAAATGTGCCAATTCCTGTGTATAAGCTCTTTGATGGACGAAACCAGCGGAGAGTATTCATTAGTCATTTCTTCAAGATTATTCAACATTTGAACAACGCACTGACTATCGACTTCAACAATTAGCCAGCAAATACTGTGGTTCCAAGCCATAACCAGACCTTGATAAACCCCCCATAGTTCTGCAACTATGACCGAACAATGCCCAATGTTCATTGCAAAGCCACTAACCCAATCCCCGTTAAAGTTCCGAAGAATTCCTCCAGCAAAATAACCCCTATTTCTTTTACATGCACCATCTGAGTTAAGTTTGCACAAAGGCCATACAAGTGGTTACCACCCAATCCACTTTTCTACTTTTCTTGTTGGACTATTGAGGCCAAACTCGTTGGAGCTAGTGATCTCTTCTACACGAATAAGAATATCTTGAGCCATATGAATTGAGTCCATTGAAACCTAATTAAACTGGTATTGATTCCTCCAAAACCATAGTCTCCATATTGCGACTCCAAACATACAAGACCATTCCAAACCATTCTCCCTGCACTGGTTACTTCTCAAATTAAGAGTTAACCAGTCAAGAAGATTTGAAGAGAAAAAAACTTGACGCCATTCACTTGGGAGAAGTTGGTTCCATAACCTTTTTACCATAAAACAGTCACGAAGTACATGAAGCGTGGTCTCTAATGCCACCCCACAATGGTCACAGGTCCAGTCAATATGGATGTGCCTTCGTCCAATTTCGGCATTTGTCTTCAATCGATTATGAAGGGCATGCCATATAAAGGTTTGCACCCAAGGCGGCCCCTTCCATTTCCAAGCAATGTTCCACTAAGAGTGTTCTATACCAATTTCATTTCTGGTTATGGTCATATAGGCAGACTTGACAGAGAAGTCCCCCCGTTGAGAATTGGCCCAAAAAAATTTATCATCGCCCTTTTCTTCCATTGGTGGCTGAACAGCTGCAATTCTTAAAATAATACAATTCGGGAGGAGATGTTCAAAAGAATCCCAGCGCCAGTTTCCATTAGCATCGACAAAATCAACAATTAAATTCATTAAGCTCTTGACAGGAATAGGAGCCAGCGTATATGAACTCAAAGGCTTGTGCTTAGTAACCCAACAGTCCAACCAAAAACAGACCCTCCTACTATTTCTTATATTCCACCGTAGCCCTTTAAGAGTATCCGACCAAACCTTTCCAATTGATTTCCAAAGATGCAAACCACTGCGAGTTGGTAAACCAAGAGAGAAATCCGAGTCAACAACGCCATATTTGGTATAGAGAACTCTACACCAAAGACTCGTTGCTTTAGAAACCATACCCCAAGCTAATTTCATCATTAAGGCTTTGTTCATCATCCCAAGATTTTTAAGCCCTAAGCCACCACAAAGTTTTGGCTGACAAACCTTATCCCAACCGATAAGACTCATCTTTCAATTCTCGTTCGACCCACTCCATATAAACCGCTTGCAAATCTGATTAATCTTATTAATAACCCCAACTGGAATCTCTGATGTTTGCATGGCGTATACTGGTATTGCTTGTAAAACAGACTGAGTAAGCGGGATTCTCCCCGCCAAAGACAAATGTGAAGCATTCTAACCCGAAAGCTGCTTTTCTACCTTGTCAACAATATCATGATAAATATTCATTGTTACTCATGAATAAAGCAAATGCATTCCAAGGTACTTCCCAAGGTCTTTTGTGATGGTAAAGCCAAGGAAATTGCCAATATGGGAGGCCTCACCATTTTGGATATTCTTCGAGAAAAAAACTGAGTTTTAGTTCTGTTAATCTTAGCTCCAGAGTTGATACAAAAATCCTCCAAAACCAAGTTAACTAACCTTGCCTGATCACTCGAAGCTTCAGTCAACAAAAGCAAATCATCTGCAAAAAATAAATGTGAGAGGGGGATTCCATTCCGTGACAGACGCAAAGGCTTCCACACACCGTCAGCCACCGCTTTAGAAATTCCATGGCTCAACCTTTCAATACACAATACAAAGATATAAGGGGAAATAGGATCCCCTTGTCGAATGCCCCTGGAAGGTACAAAGTCCTCCGTAAGCTCGCCATTCCAAAGGACATTCATCCGTGCAGTGGTAATGCATTCCATAGTAACCTGAATGAGATCCAGTGGTAGACCCGTCTCATTTAAAGTATCAAAAATAAAACTCCAGCTTAACCTGTCATAAGCTTTTTCAAGATCCACTTTAATAGCCATATATCCTCTCCTCCCAGATTTCCTCTTCATAGAGTGGATCACTTCCTGAGCTACGACAATGTTCTCTATAATGTGTCTTTCAGGAACAAAACTCGTTTGATGCGGTCCAATGACATGAGAAGGATAGTTTGAAGCCTATTAGCAATCAGCTTGGTCACAGTCTTGTAAATCACAGTGCAGAGACTTATTGGCCGATACATCTTCAAATTAAGAGGATTAGCAACTTTCGGGATGAGAACTAGAAGGGTCTTGTTAATCTCCCTCGGGACATGCTTATTCTCAAAAATATTTTTAATAAAACTACACACTGAAGGCCCAACAGTAGACCATTGAGATTGGTAAAAAACTGCATGAAGACCATCCACTCCAGGGGCTTTCAGTGGTTTCATACTGAAAATAGTCGATCTAACTTCATTGTCATCTATAGGAGCTTACAGCATATGAAGCATATCAACACCAATAAGAGGGACGCAGTCCGTGAGGGCATAAGGATGGGAGCCACTCATATCTGAAGTGTACAGAGCAGAAAAAAAATTCACCAGTGTGCTTCTTAATGTCGTCGCTATTGTATAACCATTGGTCAGAATCATCTTGAATAGCTATGATTTGATTTTTCTTTCGTCTGGTAATAGTTTTCCTATGGAAGAAAGCTGTATTACGATCACCCGAACTCAGCCATTCTTTTTTAGATTTTTGTAACCATAGTAATTCTTCATGATGCAACACTTCCTTCAGCTCTTTGCGAAGTTTCCATTCCAAACAATTAAGGCTTTTTGAATCGTAAACCTCTAGAGCTCTCTGGATTCCTCCCAAGCAAGCTAGAAGCCTCATTTTCTTATGAAAAATATTCCCAAAACAATCCTTGTTCCATTGGATTACCTCACTAGTAAACGTCTGAGCAGCCTCTGTATAAGGAACATTGGAATTCCAACGGGTAGCAACAAAATCAGCAAAGTCCTTGGTAGTAATCCAAGCTGCTAAAAAACGAAACAGCTTGGGACCATGCTTACACTTTTCCTCACTAACAAAACGTGCCAGCAGAGGTTTGTGATCAGACTCAACTTTTGGAAGATGTAGGACCGAGCCTTTAGTAAAAGTTCTGAACTAGGTATCATTACAAATCACCCTATCAAGTCTTTTATAAAGATTACCCCTAGCCCAAGTGTAACGTGGCCCTTTATAATGGAGATCATAAAGCTTATTCGAGTGAAACCATTGTCGAAATAACTTACAAACTCCACTTCCGTACTGGGAACTTCTTTTCCTCTCAAATGCATACATAATAGCATTAAATCGCCACCTACAATCCAGGGGCCCTAAACCGACTTTGCAATGTGGTTGAGATGGACCCAAAGATGCCTCCTTAAAACTGGGTTCGGACTTGCATAAACAGCTGTGACCCAAGAAACAAAATTATTATTCTCTACAATTTGCATGTGAACAAATTGTTTGTGATTCAACACCACTTTAATGACAAAAGCTTCATGCCAAAGAATCCAAATTCCCCCAGAAAAACCAGTAGCCTCAATACGATGTGATCTAGAAAAGCCATTGTTCATAATAAAGTCATCTGCCTTGCAGCCACTGATTCTTGGCTCTAAGATAACCACAATGCCCGGTTTGTAGTTATTTAGAATAGTTGCAAAAGCTCGGCGAAATTTCTTCGAGGCTGCACCTTGCACATTCCAAAACAAAATAGACTTAGACATAAAATAAAAAAAGAGAGAGAGAAAAGGACAGCTTTACTCCGTCCTATCCACGACCTCATGGTCCAGGTTTATGTCATTTTCATCATCTAGAGATACATCATCCTCTGTTGAGTCAGAGTTCCCATCTCCACTATCGTGCATGAAGTCACTATCATTGCTGTCATCTTCAGCATCTTCATTCACCTTAAAAATTCCAGTATTAGGAGGCTCCCCTGGTGGCTGAGGCGTTTCTGCCACCACAGTGTTTAAGGATATCAATTATGTTGGGTTGGAAGGCATGGACATGGAGTTGATATTTGTGGCAGTAGGGAAAGAAATAACAGTGTGGAAAAGAGGATTGAGACTGGTATGGGCGCAAACATGGGTGGGGAGATTAGGTTGATTTGCATGGTCTTGGTTCAAATCACGTGGAACTTGTAAATTTTGCATGGGGTTATGGGCTGGTTGGATGTCAGGGATTGCAATTTTTTGGTTACGTATGGTTCGGGTTGGTTTCATGAGAGGGGGGGACTTTTTAAATGAAAGCTGTTTTTTTTGTCTTAGTTTATGTTTGTTAAGGTTATTGGTGGGTCCATGTCGGTCTAGATTAGGAACAAATCCCTCACAATTTGCTTCCTTGTCAATCTCTCCAGTCATATCACTATCAAGCACTTCAAAACGGGAACTACTACCAACATTGTTCCGATGATCATGGTTTAGATCCCGTATTAACTCCTTACCCTTATTAACACGTTGCTTTCCTTTTCTAGAGACCACCATCCACGGGCCAAACTTCGGTTCATTCTGATCATTCCTTCCGGCATCCTTCCCTGGAGCAGCTACTGTTAACATTTATGTTTTCATAATATTGATTTTGATGATAACAAATAAGATTAAGAATGATTAATCTTTTAGGATCAAATTATTTTTTATATATTTTAAATAAATCATTATTTTCACATTATAAATGTTTTATATTTAATGGAAAAATGATTTTAAGAAAAATGATTGTTTAAATACATGAAATGTTTGTCATCATCAAAAAGGGGGAGATTGTTAACATATATGTTTCCATAATATTGATTTTGATGATAACAAACAAGATTAAGAATGATTAATCTTTTAAGCTCAAATTATTGAAAAATATATTTTAAATAAATCATTATTTTCATATTATAAATGTTTTATATTTAATGGAAAAATGATTTTATGCAATTGATTGTTTTTATTCCTTTTGAATAAATCATTATTTTCACATTACAAATGTTTCTTATTTAATGGAAAAATGATTTTATGAAATTAGTTATTTTTCAAAGTTTATGGTTTAATTGAAAGAATCTTGAAAACTTTGAAATAAACAAGTATTGCTTGAAACTTTGGTAAATGACCTATTTGCAAAGTGTCAGCGCGTTTTGGGCTATAATATAATTTCAGAAAGTTTTGAGATTAACAAAACATTACTTAGAAATTCTGAAATTGGACATATTTGTAAAGTTTCTTAACGTTTTGGGCCGTAGTGCAGTTTTGCAAAGTTGTGGGGTCAAACTGTAATTTCATAAAATAGTGCACTGTGCAGGTTACTGTAGCATCCGGCTTACCGGATACTGATAACCGGCAAGCCGGTTACGGGGCAGAATGTTACCAATTCGAAAACGGCATACCGGATAGCTTAAACGGCAGACCGATTATCGACCAGTGAGTTTCTGGAGCATAAACGGCATACCGGATTCGTAAGCGGCAAGCCGGATAATTTGAAATTCAAAATTTTGCCTTAACGGTAACATGTAAGCGGCTTACCGGATAGCTAAACGGCAAGCCGGATATGCCCAGAATGTGAGTAACGGCTAGTTTTTGAGTTCAAACTATATAAACTCAAAGCCAATTCATTTTTGGTAATCCAAGCAAGCAAGAACAAGTGCACACAACATATATTGAGCTTCAACTTCGTGAATCATCATTCTTTAAATCATCTTTGTTCTTCAATTTGTGTATCCACTCTTAAAGAGAGATTTATTGTTGTATTTATCATTTCTCATCAATTTGTGAGTGTACAAGTGTGGGAAACACTTGGGGTAAAGAGATTGGAGATATAATCTCTTGTTGTAAAGGTTCATTGACACCTTGGAAGTCAATTGTAATCGTTGAAGCCTTGGAAAGGTTTCGATAGTGAAATCCTCAAGCGGGTGAGCTTGGAGGCGTGGACGTAGGCGGGGATAGCCGAACCACGTAAAAATCCTTGTGTTCGTTTTCTCTTCCCTTACTCTTTTAATATTGTGTTTCATTGAATTTATTGTTTTCGAATTGATTAAGGCATTAGATTGAATTGTTGTGTGGTTTGCAAATTATATTGCATAATTTTTAAAATTCCAATTCACCCCCCCTCTTGGGTTGCACATTCATATTTCATTTGGTATCAGAGTAAGGTGCTCTTGTGTAGACTTAACCGTCTAGAGTTAAAGATCAATAGCACCCCAAATTAGTTCAACTTTCATGGAAGGCCAATCCACCACTAGACCTCCATTCTTTGATGGTAATGACTATCCTTATTGGAAAACTAGGATGAGAGTGTTTTTACAAGCCTTAGATTATGAAATATGGGAAATAGTTTGTGATGGTTCATTCATTCCTAGGGAAAATGTTTTAAGTGAGTTGGATAAGAAAACTATGTCTTTAAATTCCAAGGCTATGAATGCTTTATTTTGTGCCTTAGATAAAAATGAATTTCATAGAGTTTCAAATTGTTCTAATGCTTATGAAATTTGGAGAAAACTCGAAATTGTGTATGAGGAGACCACAAAGGAGGAGGAATTTCATGAAGTGTCGAATTTGGCACTTATGGCAATTGGAGATTACTCGGATGATGAACTTGAAGAGGTAAATGATCTTCCTACTTATAATGAATTACATGATGCGTTTAAATAATTGTATGATGAGTGGATGAAAATTGGTAAAAAGAATGCATGTCTTAAAAATAAAATGGTAGAGCTCACAAATGAAAATGAATCTCTATGTGCAAAGATTACATGCCTAGAATTAGAGAATAAAACATTGCATGATAAAGTTGCATTATCAAATGAGAAATTTAGCACTTCACATGAGCATCTAGAATCATATGTAGATGACTTGAAAAATGAAAATGATGCTTTACAAAAATGCAATGATTCATTAAATGAAAAGCTTAAAGGACTAGAGATAGATAATAAAATGTTGCATGATAGAATTGCATCATTTAAATGTCAACAAAGTATTTTGTATGAGCATGAAAAATCACATGTTGATAAATTGATGAAAGAAAATGATGTGCTTAAGAAAAAGAGTAATGAGCTCAATGAAATTATTTTGAAATTCACAAATGGGCAAAAGATGTTGGATAACATGCTTAATTCACAAAAATGTGTGTTTGATAAAGGAGGACTTGGGTATAAAGCGTTACTTGAAACAAAAATATTATAAAAATTATTTTGTTAAGGATACCTCCACAAATGATCGAATTGTATGTCATTATTGCAATCAAAATGGTCATATGAAGAATAGATGCCCAATTAAAAGAAATGTGTATTATGGAGTCAAATGTATTTGGGTTCCGAAAGGAACTAAATCTAACACTCAATGACCCAAAAGTATTTGGGTACCAAAGGGTACAACTTGAATTTGTTTTGTAGGTACCACAATCAAGGAATGGTGGAGAAGTTCCTTGATGAAATCTTGTGAGGAAAATCATTTGAGCATGATCTAGGAGAAAAAGATTAGGCAAGATGATTTAATTATTTTGGTAACAATTCTTACCATATTAATTTGTTGAATGAATCATGATAAATGAATTTGCGAAACTATGCTTGTATGTTTACATGATGGAATTATCATTGTGTGTAATATTGAGTGATTTATCATGATGGATTTGTTTGATGTTAATGTCTATGAAATGTTTAAGTATGATAGTTAAGTGGTGTGTTTGATTTATTTAAGTTTTGAATGCTTATATGTTTAATTGTTGTGAAAATCTCTAGTATGCACAAGCTGTAATGAATTGGTCATAACTTCTTGTAGAGAACTCCAAATTAAGCTCTGTAGATTTTATTGGGAAGCTAACTCAATTTTCTTTCCAATGGTATATAGCGTGCACGTTACTTCTTGCTCAATAAATACAATTTTTATTCCGAATTTGACATTTCTGCATTTTATCCTGAGTCTGCATAGGCTGTAATGAATTAGTCATAACTTCTTTTAGAGAAATCCAAATCCAGCTCTGTAAAATGTATTGGAAAGCTAACTTAATTATCTTTCCAACGGTATATAGCGTGCATGTTAATTCTTGCTCAATCAATACAGTTTTTATTTTGAAATTGACCTTTCTGCATGTTCTTAAGTTTTGAATGCTTATATGCTTCATGATTGTATGCCTGTTGGATGCTTATTGTTTCATGACTGTGATGAATGAATTATATGCATGAATTCTTGTGTCGTTAATTGTGTTATATCATCATTCATTTATAAAATTGACATCATTGTTTAATACGATTTCATATGTTTAGTCTTGTATGTATATATGTTTTATACACTAATTGGCTTATTGAAAAGTTAAATGATTTTTAGTATTGATCAATTTCCAAGCCAAAAATAAATTTGTGTTTATAATACAAGTCTAAGAGCTTACAAAATTTCAAAAACTTTTTTCCAAAGCTTAACCGGTATATCATTTCTAATCAACCGGAAAGCTGTTTTTCATTTTGGAGCTCTCGGGTTGAAATTCGGATAACCGGATTTTCAATCCGAAAAACCGGATTTTCTAAGCTTCTTCTCTGCTTCATAACCGGTCTACCGGTTCTTCAATCCGGCAACCCGAATTTGGAAGGCAACTCACTGCCTCACAACTGGCCTACCGGTTCTTCAAAACCGGCAAGCCGTTTTCGCGTTTATGGTTCTCAGGCTCATATCCGGCAAACCGGATAACAAATCCGGCAAGCCGTTTTCGGCTTTCAAGTTTCTGCCCAACAACCGGATTTCCGGATTTTTCTGTTTCCCAAGCAAACCGGCAAGCCGTTTGTGTCTTGGTGACTTGCTGCCCATTAAGCGTCAAGCCGGTTAGTAAATCCAGCATGCCGGATTCGTGGTTTATTTTTGCTGTTCATCATCTTCCTCTCATTCGGCTTTCCGTTTCTCTCTTTCACTAAAAGCCGATTACTTTTCACTTGATTTCATTTCAAAATCCATCATTCTCATTCGTTTTCAAATTCAAATTGATTCATATAAATTATTCCCCATCCATTCTTATGTCTAAAATCATTTTAATTGATTCAAACTTACTCATTTTACTCAATATCTTGAAAAATTCAAATTTGTACATTTTGAGCATTTCAAATTACCACTTCCATAGTGTGCTCTCCATATGGATTTTACTATAGTTTTCTATTATATTATGCACTTACATTTTCATATGCATTGTTGCTTTCATTGTGGATTGATGATGATTATTGTTTGATATTTGGATGCAAATGTTATATTTTGAACACAAGAGATAATCTTGGTAAATTTGATCCAAAATTTGATGTTGGTATTTTTCTTGTCTATTCAAACACAAGCAAAACTTATTGAGTGTATAACAAAAGAACTTTGATTGTGAAAAATTTATACTTGTTATATTTGATGAGTCTAACTCTTCCTCTACGGAGAAATTTGTTTTTGATGATAATGTAGATGAATAGCTACAAGAAGATTATCAAATGATAGCTAAAAGAATGCACCACTTGATAATCAAGAGGAGCAACATGAAGAAACAAATGTGGAGTAAAATGAAGGTACTTCTCAAACACTCCCCAAGGAGTGGAGGCATGTTTCTTCTCACCTTAAAAACTTAATTTTGAAAGATCCATCATAAGGTGTAACTACTATATCATCACTTAAAAATATATATGAGCATTTGTAATAATGGATTTGATCACTTGTTCTTTAGCTCATAATGATGGCTTTTTAGCTATGTTGATTTTGATGATCTATAATGGCATATGTTGATTTTGATTATCTATATATTGCTATTATGTACTTAAGTTTTATTTAAGTTTTGATGATAAAGGATGTGCATTGATGATTACATTGTATTTTATAAAGTTTGATCTTATGCAATCTATGATTGATGAATGGATGCATTTTTTTTTGTACTTTATCGATGTATTGTTGAATATGTCATACTTGTTTTAAATGATATCGAAAAAGGGAAAAATTCATATATTTCGAGATTTTTAAGCATATGAGATTTGTTTTTGTTATATTGAAATGTCACATTAGATATTTGATGAGTTTAGTTGTCTTTATTTATAAAATGTGATTGATAATTATGGAGCTTGAATATTTGATAATATGCATGACAATTTGGTAAAGAAATCAAAACCTTTTTGCGAAGAAGAATTTTCAAAAATTCGGCATAAACTTGGAATGATTTGATTTCTTGATGATTTTGGTAATTGATGATTATATGTGCTTGATTTGAAGTCTTGATGATTGATAGAGGGAGACAAATATGATATGTTTTTTTTTTTGGATAATTTTTTTTTAAATTTTAAATTGGCCATATATTTAGGGGGAGCATGTAATATGATTTTGGATAATATGCATTTTGAACTTTTTTGTTGTCCAAAGGGGGAGATAAAGTAATATCTCATTTCGATGTAGTTAAAAGGAGAATAACATACATTTTGAGTAATTGTTTTGATAATTGATATTTGATTATGATGATGATTTTGAGATATGATAATGATTTTATTACATGGGTGTTTTATATGATGATTTTATGTTTTGAGTTGGTGATTTGATAATTAATGGATTAATAGTTCGTAATCATTTTATGGTTGATGGATTATATTATGATAATAATTTGTGAGTAATATTACTAAATTTGTATTTGAGATGATGCTTGTTGTTAGGGGGAGATTCTTTCAAAATTTCTACTCAAACAACATGGGTAACAATTTGCTACTTTTATTCTTTTCCTTTATGTTTTCTTTTTTATGATGAAAGGGGAGAAGAATACATGTTTTCAAATTAAAAAAAAATGCTATTTTTTTTTGCCAATTAAGTTTTTCTTTTTGATGATGAGGGGGAGAAAAATCCATGTATTTAAATCATTAATTTAGTTAATTGGTAAATTGTTAACATTTATGTTTTCATAATATTGATTTTGATGATAACAAACAAGATTAAGAATGATTAATCTTTTAGGATCAAATTATTTTTTATATATTTTAAATAAATCATTATTTTCACATTATAAATGTTTTATATTTAATGGAAAAATGATTTTAAGAAAAATGATTGTTTAATACATGAAATGTTTGTCATCATCAAAAAGGGGGAGATTGTTAACATATATGTTTCCATAATATTGATTTTGATGATAACAAACAAGATTAAGAATGATTAATCTTTTAAGCTCAAATTATTGAAAAATATATTTTAAATAAATCATTATTTTCATATTATAAATGTTTTATATTTAATGGAAAAATGATTTTATGCAATTGATTGTTTTTATTCCTTTTAAATAAATCATTATTTTCACATTACAAATGTTTCTTATTTAATGGAAAAATGATTTTATGAAATTGGTTGTTTTTCAAAATTTATGGTTTAATTGAAAGAATCTTGAAAACTTTGAAATAAACAAGTATTGCTTGAAACTTTGGTAAATGACCTATTTGCAAAGTGTCATAGCGTTTTGGGCTATACTATAATTTCAAAAAGTTTTGAGATTAACAAAGCATTACTTAGAAATTCTGAAATTGGACCTATTTGTAAAGTTTCATAACGTTTTGGGCCGTAGTACAGTTTTGCAAAGTTGTGGGGTCAAACTGTAATTTCATAAAATAGTGCACTGTGCAGGTTACTGTAGCATCCGGCTTACCGGATACTGATAACCGGCAAGCCGATTACGGGGCAGAATGTTACCAATTCGAAAACGGCATACCGGATAGCTTAAACGGCAGACCGATTATCGACCAGTGAGTTTCTGGAGCATAAACGGCATACCGAATTCGTAAGGGCAAGCCGGATAATTTGAAATTCAAAATTTTGCCTTAACGGTAACATGTAAGCGGCTTACCGGATAGCTAAACGGCAAGCCGGATATGCCCAGAATGTGAGTAACGGCTAGTTTTTGAGTTCAAACTATATAAACTCAAAGCCAATTCATTTTTGGTAATCCAAGCAAGCAAGAACAAGTGCACACAACATATATTGAGTTTCAACTTCGTGAATCATCATTCTTTAAATCATCTTTGTTCTTCAATTTGTGTATCCACTCTTAAAGAGAGATTTATTGTTGTATTTATCATTTCTCATCAATTTGTGAGTGTACAAGTGTGGGAAACACTTGGGGTAAAGAGATTGGAGATATAATCTCTTGTTGTAAAGGTTCATTGACACCTTGGAAGTCAATTGTAATCGTTGAAGCCTTGGAAAGGCTTCGATAGTGAAATCCTCAAGCGGGTGAGCTTGGAGGCGTGGACGTAGGCGGGGATAGCCGAACCACGTAAAAATCCTTGTGTTCGTTTTCTCTTCCCTTACTCTTTTAATATTGTGTTTCATTGAATTTATTGTTTTCGAATTGATTAAGGCATTAGATTGAATTGTTGTGTGGTTTGCAAATTATATTGCATAATTTTTAAAATTCCAATTCACCCCCCCTCTTGGGTTGCACATTCATATTTCAGCTACGGTAGTGGTTTTCTCACCACCGAGACCATTCTCTCTCATTGTCTCATTTCTCATAACTCTATCCGGACATGCCTCATAATAGTGACTATATTTTCCACAACTAAAACAAATAAAAGGGAGATTCTCATACTCAACTTTCTAGACCTTACCATCCAAAAGAAATTGTGAGACCAGTGGCTTTGAAAGGGAGACTTCAACTGCAATTCTCGCAAACTTGCCTCTTGTCGCAGACTCCGTATTATAATCTACTCGAACGACATTGCCAATTACCTGTCCAATCATCCGAAGGATGCGCTTATGATAGTAGTGAAGCGCCATCCCAGGTAACCGGATCCAGACTATGACAGAATCACACTCCTCTTTCGAACTATCAAACTGTGGAGACCACGGCTGGACGATTAAATAATGCCCCAATAACGTCCATGGTCCCTTTGTTAGAATGAACTCCATGCCTTCGTTGGATTTAAAGCGGATTAAGAAATAGTTATTTTCCAGATCAATAACATTGAACCCTGTAGTTGAATTCCATAACGCTCCCAAACGATTACAAAGGGCTCGGTAGCCAATAGACTTCCCAAGTAATTTAACAACCACCGCATATTGCCATGGCCGAACCAGTTGTGCATGGATTTTCGGAGAGAAATAAATAGATGGCATGTTAATCTCATGCTCAACCATAATATCTTCGGGCTCAAAATCCAACGCACCATCTTCATTAATTGGATCCTCCACAACAGTTCTCTGAGACTCCATCAATTTGTCCTTAAAAGAGAGAGTGACCGGATTATCCCCGTCAGCCCCTTGAGAGCGAAATCTAGCTTTCTTGGTTGACCGGTCATCCTTCAAAGGAGGGGGCTCGGCTTTTTCGAAGTCCATTCGCTCAATAATAAGTCGAGAATTTGTTGGAGTAATTTCGTCAAACACGTGATGTGCCAAAATTAAGTCTCATTGAAAACAGAGTAGGGCCGACAGTCTTTACGTGTCTAGCTTAAGACCTCCTTTAATGGAAAACAAGAGCACAATCAAAATCTTCCCCTTTTCTTATTCAAAAACATGAATTCACTATTGTGTTGGCTGCTGTATTCTTTTCTTTGTTAACCTCTATGGTTTTGAAAAATAAAATAACTTAGCAGAGGTTTTTTATAGGCCAAGCTTTTTTAAAACCCTTACCCATTAAGGAATTTATTTCTTTTTTAAATAAGGTATTTAATAAATAAATAAATAAATAAAATAAATGATTTGAGAACAAGAATGATTAATTTTAGGATGCGTTGACATATTTTTTTATATACTGTTTTTTATATTTGTTTTATAGAACAAGAATGATTAATTTTTGATAAAAATAAAAATATGTTTGGTAGCTTATTTTTAAACTAATGTCTGAAAATGAAAACTGTAAAAATGTATTTGGTAGTTTGTCTGGAAAAATAAAAATTATAAAATTTAGTTGGTACATGTTTTTTTTAAATAATAGTTCAATAATTATATTATAAGAATTTATGTATCTAATTCTAATACATTTTCAAAATAAAATTTAGCTAAAATTTAAGAAAAATATCATTCGTTGATTTTGTAATTTTCTTAAGTTTTTAAAGAAATTAATTTTGTATTATGAGAATTTCAAAATTTATTTATTGATTGTTACATTTATTTATATAAATTATGCTAATTTATTGTTTTATTAATAATAAATTTTTTTAATTAATGTATGCATAGCATTTTTTTTTCATTTCAAATTTACTTACTAAAATAAACCATTTATCTAACAAACACATGAAACCTATCTTAGTGGTAATTATTGCATTACAAGTGTAGGACTCATAATGACAGAAAACAAAATAGTAAAGAACACCAATTTGACGTTCTCTACATTTATGAAAAAAAAAGTGGAAACTAAGAATTTTTATATTTTTTTGTTTATAGTTCAAAAACGCATCCACCAAACAAGTTTTACACTTTTATATTTTCATAAACCAAAAAACGGTTAGTCAAAAATAATATCAAATACACCATATTTGGTGGGCTCATTTTGGTGAAAAATTCTCTAGTCAGTAGGAAAAAAATTTTCATTTTCCAATGCTTACAAAGAAGACAAGAAAACATGCGTTCTCTATTTTGTTTCACTTCTTACTCTTGGCTAAGGGATTCACCATCTTGACTTTATAACATAGTATAATAGATTTCTTGACTCTATGAATAAAGAAATAATTGAATAAATATATTATTATAACAAATATTTAACAACAGTAATAAGAATTTACTCTATACCTTACAACCTAATCACTTAATAAATTATATAAGCCGTTTTAAATAAAAAGTATTATTGCATAATTATTACAGTAATTATTACATTGTTTGACCAATACATAGTTATCTAAAAATGAATGCAAAACTTTTATCTATTGATGAAAATATATCAATAAAGAAGTTACATCTTCACAGCTAATATAAACAAATATATGATAATTATAAAGTAATTGAAGATTTCCTCAATTAATATTATCTTACAAATACAATTTTTTTACATAATTAAAAGTTTTTAAGAAATTATTAAAATAACCATGTACCTGTATTCATTTGTAATAATATATAATACATCATAATGTAATAGCTAAATATATAAATTATTTAATGATATAAAATATATATCTATATTCATTGTATTATATTATTCCTTGATAAAGGTTTCATTAAATAATACAATTACTAAGAAAAGCTTTCATTAAATAATTCTCTACTTTCTTTTTCTATCTTTATTTTTTCACAACAAACAACTAAATATTTTTTCAACTTCTTTATTTTCAAGCACTATCTTTAAACAAGCTACCAAACATACTTTCATTTTCAACAAAAAAAACTAATTATTCTTATTTCATAACACAAATTCAAAATAAAAAACTCCGTTTAAAAAACGATACTACCTTATTGCATGAGATCTAGAAGCATTTTTGCAACCCTCACTCTCTCTCCAGCGCGTATTTCTTTTTAATTTTTGACCATTCTAAACAGCCTTACCCAATAAATTGTTAGATATTTTTGTTTGGAAAAGACAAAAATGATTCTAGCTTTGTGCAAAATGAAATAAATAAATAGAGGTCCCCTTTTACTGATGCAATGTTACATACATGTCTGCTGATTATTCTCTATGCAAAGTTTGCCTCATTTTCTTTTGTTTTCTTCTGTTGATCAGTTTCCAAAAATCTTGTTTCGCCATTATTCTTGTTTAGACCCAAAAAAAAAAAAGATGGTACTTTAGTTTCAAAATTCAGCCTTTTATACATCGTTATGAAACTTAAGTTAAGACAGGAGTTTCTGGTTACTTGTCGTCGATGAAATTCATTAATAATCAGAAATAAAGCAGCAAAAATGCATGGATAGAATATATATTAGGACAGCCTGAAAGCACACAGACAATATCTGAGTATCAAGGATTTTCTACGAGGAATTAGTTTAGATAGACACAAAAATTGACCGAAGAAATTCATATAGCTGACTCCCATTATGCACTGAATCAATTAAATAAAATTTCAGAAAATTTAAAGTCCAATTCAAAATAAAAAGTAATTGTATCTCTCTCTAGTCTCTACTTAATTATAATTTACAGAAATAAAAGTCCTGATGCAATAATCAAACAATAGTAATTTAATTTCATCCAGCGGAAGTAAGGTTCCCAAAATGCCTTGTAAGAGTATCCAAATTGTTACTGTTCCACCAAAGTTTTTTGCTGTCGGCTTCAGCTGGCTTGTTCACATAAGCTGACCCGCTCTCAGGATCCGTACTTTCAGGCCGTGCGCTGGATGAACCTGCTGCGGCAGGAGTCTCTGTCAGGAACTGTTCCCAGAACTGATCATTTGCTCGATTTTTAGCTGAAGAATTTGCTGTCTCATCCTCGGTCGCACTAGCACCGTCAACGGGGTTCTCTGAACTAGCCACCTGCTTGGGGGATGAATGAACATCCATTGACTTGGGAGATGACACATTTGATAACCCATCGTGTTCTTCTGATGACACACCCTCTTCAATTTCATCATCGGTGACAGCAGACACTGGTCGCAATACCCCAAAATCGTACACATCTTGATTAAAAGCTTCCCCAAGGCCGTACAAAAAAAATGTCCAAAAGTCCACTGAGGATTCTAGCCTGTCAATTTGTTCCAAATTCAACGCCGGATATGGATCAGAAGTAGCATCTGGGTTCTCTTTCTGTTCATTCACACTTAGGCTTAAGGATTTTACATCATCAAAGTATTCAATAGTCGTAGGCCTCAACAGCCTTCTCTTTTTGCTGTGAACTTCTGCTTGTTGATTAAGAGCCGAGGAAAATCCCGGTTTCTTCAACAGGTTAGCTAAACAGGCGATCATTTGCGTCTGTCGATTTTCCAAGTACCTTAGACGCTCGCGTACTGATTGTACATGATACTCAAACTCGTGATTTCCACTCTCACGCCTCCTCAGCTCTAATTGAAGTAAGCTATTCTCCTTTTTGAGTCTCTCAATTTTGGCCTCGAATTCATTTCTTTCTGTTTCGGTTATTGGAGTGGGACTCTGTGTGGAATGGCTGTGAACTGGCTTCGTCTGTGAATGTTCTTTAAGAGATGCCTCTGTCCTCGTATGAATTCCTCATTTGCAAACTCCCACTGATCAGGATCAATCTTCCTGAATCCCTACTCACATAAAATTCAAAGCTTCAGCAAATATTCACCGTAAGCTAATAATATGCATGGTCTTGTAGTTGTTGTTGTATACCAGACACAAGCATAAACAAACTGTAAAGATTACACATAGAGACATACCAATCTCAAGTCAAAATGAGCTTCAACACAGCATATTGTAAAGAAAGGCATCATTTTCCAATGAAAAACAAATCTGGGGCTTGAAATCTAATCTTTTCTTAATCAAACAGCAGCATACGTTGCTCAAAACGAAGCGGAAAAAAAAAAAAAAGAAAAAGAAGAGTGAACTTACATATGTATTAAGCTGCCTCACAAAACTGGAGAAATTATTGTGCTTGAAGTACTGAGGCAGCAAATCTTTAGCAAAATCCGGGGGATTCCAGACAATAAAACTACCGCCACTTTGACTCCAAGACACCAATGAGTTGGTTAATGGATCATCCACCATCTCATATGTCTTGATGAGAAAAGGTGCCGGCGAATTTGAACTACCCTGTCCCTGTGATTCATCCATTACTAAATTCTACGAAAGAAAATTTCTTAAACTTTCAAGAGCCTACATATACAAACAGTCCAATATTGACAACTTTTACAGCACAAAGCTAAGCTGCGACAAGAAAACCAAAGATCCAAACAATAAGGAATCTGAGTGCGGGCTAAAAGTAAATTGAAAGAAAAAGATGAAGAGAAATTGTGTGCACCACCAATTGGTGTGTAATTTCCAGACTTGGGAAGGAAGCAATAGGCAAAGAGTAGTTGGTCAATTTTTTGTTAGCTGTCATTGTTGACTTTGGGATCCCATTATATTGAATCTTCTCATTTCTCAGGGTATTGTATGTATTTTAATATATATAGTAGTTTTCAACGTGGATGACTGTGATTTGTCATTTTCAATATTCAAAGGTTCCTCGTTAAGGCCTTCAGCGTGGCTCTTTTGACCATTTTATTAAAATCTTTCTTAATTTTAAAAACTCTCCCTATATAGCATAGCTCTCCCGTAAATTGACTGCAGCCATGAGGTTTCAGTCTTTCAACAACTAAATATGTCCTATTGCTAGCTTCTTCTCGAAACAATGCTTCTCGAAAAAACAATAAATGAGATGGCACAATCATAATATCTAATCTCAAAATTTTTAAAAGATGATAATAATAATAATAATAATAATAATAATATCTCTTTCATAATAGAGTTCCTCGAAAATTCTTTTATTTTTATAAGATAAACTAGATGACACTTTCGTGAAAACTCTTCTTTCGAAACTTCTAAATATTTAATAAAGTTTTCTTTATTTTTAATAAAAATGTGATGGTTCCTTCGCGATAACTCTTCTCTCATAACTTTCATATATTTTAAATAAAATTCTCCATTTGCAAGAAAAAATGTGACAGCTCTTCTTTGAAGACTCATATATTCTTATAGAGAAAAAAAAAATGTACATGAGTTGCCTCCTTCGAGAAAACTCTTTTCATAAAACATCCAAATGTACTGAAAGAACATCTCTTTTTGTAAGAAAAGATGTAATGACTCTTCAAAGACTTTAATTATCCTACAAGGAAAAAAAAAAGGTGATATAGTACAGTTGGTAGCCATCTTAATTTACCTATTTTCTACTTCCATTATTTTCTTATCCTTTAATGTCTTTGCAATGACAAAATAATTTCTTTTAAATAGGTTTGGCATAGAGGTGAAAATTGTTGCAAACTAAATTCCTAATAAATGAATATGAAGATAGATCTACGGAAAAAGATTTCATCAATGGTGGAGTCAAATTATTAGAAAATAGAAAATATAGTGAAAAGGTGGTCATTAGACAACCAATAAGTGGATTGTTAATTTGTATTCAAGAAGGGGAAAAAGAGAGAGAGAGAGAGAGAGAGAGAGAAATCTTTGGCCATTGATGTATGTAATTCCATCACAGTAATAGCATATCATAAATATATACATCATTTATATGACATGCAGTACAATTTTTGTACTCTGCAGCAAAGAATGTATTACTTGTCGTTTCCTTTATCATATGATATGTCGTCAATTATATAGAAACTTAATAACATTTCATTTATATTTTCAGACAATAGACGACATGGCGTACATATTTAACTCCGAGTATAATTCGTATGCCCCGTCATTTTTTGTTTCACCATATAGAGGACATGTCATCTATTTTTAGAAAAGTATGAGATGCCGTTTATATTTTAGGCAAGTAGATGCCATGTAGTTCTTGGGTATGTGGTGTGTAGACCGGGCACACGTGTTTCTCGCTCTGTTCGTTTTCGCCCTTTTTCTTCTTTTTCACATCTTATCTTATCTCCTCTTTAGTCGTCGGTAAGAACTAAGAAGTGTATCTTGTCAGGTGAAAGTTACTTTATGTCTTTATCCCAAGATATATTTCCGAACATTTATTCTATTTATTATTTACTTTTTTTCATTATTAATATTTTAATAAAGTTTCTCATCACATCATAACTATATAACCAAATGCCTATTGTGTTCATTCATTAAATATTATTTTCTTAAAACATAACAATAATATTATGATTATTTCGTTTTCATCTTTTTAATATTATCAAAACATGCTTTCACACACTGTTTAATCAAAAAAATCATATTTGGATATCATATCAAATGCAATTTTAAAAATTGAAAATATTAAGGATATAATTCAAATTTTTGATAATATCCAAATATTTTAAAATTACTCTCATATCGCAAATTAAACAATTTTTAAAAAATTACTCTCATATCGCAAATTAAATAATTTCTAAAAAATTTACTTAGAGATATTTCTAAATAAAATGGGTCTTCCAAAATTATAGGACTCTAAACAACCAGTAAATTTAACTAATGATAAAATCAAGCATAGACTTAACTTTTTAAATATAAAAAAAAAATCATGTCTCCTTTCCCAAAGATCACTGTAACTACCATTAGAAGCTCAAACCCCCACCTTAATTTGTTGAAAGTTGGTTTGTTTTATTTATTTTTTAAACAAAGATTTCTAGAAGGATTTTAAAAAAAATTAAAAAAACTATTCGTCCTTCTAGAAAAATCTTTGTTAAAAAAATAAAACAACTTTCAAATAATTAATGAGAAACCCGTCTACCGCATTTGTCGGCTTCCTTCCAAAAGCAACAAAATGTTTTTGAGTAAGAATTCGTACTCCATCAAGGAGAAAAAAAAAATCATATAATAATTTATGAGGATAACCTAGTGGATATAATAAGCACTTGAATATGGGGTAAAATTTTGTGACTTTATTTAAATTATAAACTATTGTCAACTAAATAACTAAATGATTACTCTAATAATTCATATCTTCCATTAACAAGCTTTCGATATACTATGAAACGGCGAAGAAGATGACAAAGAGAGAGAAAATAAAATGAATTAAGGAATGAGTAAATTGGAGAGAGAAAATTTCGGCTCAAAAATCTATATTATTAATTATATAGTCAACGTAATTAATTACATTTAATCCTAACCATTGATTAATCCTTCATCCAAGGGTCAAAAGATGATGTAAAAATAAATATAATTTTAATGGGCCATTGATCTTTCTCCTCTTCTTAATTATTACACACGCAAATACAATTAAATTAAAACGGTAATTTATAAACTCTTTTTCATAACCAAGTGTGCACGTGAAAGTAACTTCAAGAACCCAAAAAAGTACTCCGAAAAAGTTCTGACACGGTAAAACTCGTAGGTATCTTCGTACGTATTTTCTACGTCCTGTATTTTCCTATCCTTTTATGGTTTAATTCCTACAAGTACAAATTAATTTCTTTCAAGTCGCTTTGACATAGAGGTGAAAATTGTTGCAACCTAAATTCCTAATAAATGAATATAAGGATAGATCCAAGAGAAAAAAATTTCATGAATGATGAATTGAAGTCACTAAAAAATAAAAAATACAATAAAAAGTGTTCACCAATCATCTAACAAGTAATTTACTAATTTATATTTAATAAATAAAGAAAGAAATTAAAAGAAAGAGATAAATCTTTAGCCACAAATATACAACCAGCCATATATAATTTCACCACATTAATAAAATATTATAAAAATGTACATAATTTTTTTACTTTACTTTTTTTTTTGACATGTATTACAACATTTACTTTACAGCAAAAAGGATTACTCATTTTGTACTTTAATACTTATATCACTTCATATAAAATAAAATAATAATAATTTAACTCATAAATGTATCCCGCATCACTCATTAGACGTGCCTTTATTTAAATTTGATGTCGTTCATCTTGAGGCATTAGTCCTGTACTGGGGTTCAGAGGTTTCTGCTTGTTTGGAATTTTTTTTTTCCAAACATTCGGGTCTAATGCTGTTTGCGTGAAAATTACAGTATTTTCCAATTTAGGTGATTATTAAAGATAATGTGTTAAAATCAGAATGAATTGAAAATAAAATAAGTAATGAAAATTATAATAAATTGTTTACTTTAATGTAGGAATTTAAATCAAAATGAAATGTATTGCTATTAATGTATTTATTTTATCTTTAAATTTGAATAAGAATAAGTTAGATTGTTACAAATTATTAAAAAATTCTTAATTAATTATCATCGTAATTATTATTTTGTATTTTAATTATTGTAATTATTGTTATTCAAATATGATTATTATTAATAATTATTTTTAATAATAATTATTGTTAACATTAATATTAATTAATTATAGTACTTTTCATTATTAATATATTAATACTAATATTACAAATAATAATAATAATGATATGATGATGATAATAAGAGTAGTGATATAGCCACAAATTCTTGTATAAATTTATTTTATACAAATTAATGTGGCATAATAAAATTAGTTAAATTAAATATCTCTCGACCTATATGATTTCTTTCTATTATTTTATATTTTCATTCAACTAATGAATTAATGGTAATGACACATCAATTTGTACAAGAATTTATACTTATATCATCACTCTAATAATAATAATAATAATAATAATAATAATAATAATAATAATAATAATCCTCATCGACATCATCATCAAATCAGAACGAGACGGCATCTACTGCTAGTGGTTCAACTTCTGTGATGTGACAATCGGTGACTAGCGGCTGTTTCACAAGTGATGATCGACAACAATGAGGGAGTTGTTAGCAATGTTTTTTTTTTTTTTGGCTATTTGCATTTTTTTATTTAAAATGAGGGTATTTTTGGAATATCAAAAATTTTAATGGGAACAAAACTGTTAATGTCGTGAATGGGAGACTCCCAGAAATCAATCTCTCATTTCTCTTTCCCAATTTGAAGTAGATTCCACGATTTTTATTTTGATTCTCACTCTTTGTTGTGAAATAAACACTATAATAATTCTGATTCCCTGATTTGAGTAGTAAACACAATATTATTCTATCTATTATTATTTCACTTTTTTCATTAAATATTATATTCTTAAAGTAAATAATAATTCATATAATTATTTTGTTTCTATCTTTTTAATATTATCAAAAACATGTTTTCACACGCTATTTAATCAAAAAATCGTTTTTGGATATCACCATATCAAATGCAATGTAAAAAATTGAAAATATTAAGAATACAATTCAAATTTTTGGATAATATCCAAATTTTTTAAAATTATTTTCATATCTCAAATCAAACAATCCCTAAAAATTTTAACTGATAAATCTAAAAGAAATGAGCCTTCCAGAATCAAAAAACTCTAAACGACCACCTAATACAACTAATGATAGAATTAACTATAGATTTAAAACTTTTATATATTTAGAAGAAATCAACGTGTCTCTTTTGCCAAAAATTACCATCACCAAGTCGTACAAAATCAAACACCCTCCTTAATTTGTTGAAAGTTGGTTTGTTTTATTTATTTTTTAAACAAAGATTTCTAGAAGGATTATATATTAATTTTGAAAAGACCACCTCTTATCCTTCTAGAAAAACATTTGCTAAAAAATAAAAAAAAATTAAAACAACTTTCAGCTAATTAAGGAAGAGAAACATGCTCTGATGCTCACAGCATTGCTGGCTTTTTTCAAAATTAACAAAAGTTTCAAGTATGTAAGCGTTCGTACTCCATCAAAGAGAAAACAATCATATTTTATAATTTATAAAGACGATTCAGCGAGTACCCATGTTTATCGAACACTGAGAACTTAAATCTGTGGCAAAATTTACATTTTTTTTATGAATAATATTTAAATTATAAATTAATTAGACAGGGCTATGAACAAGTGTAGAGTAAGTAATTGTTATCCGCTAAATGACTAAATGATTACTCTTATTATTATACCTTCTTGATCAATACATATACAATTAAATTAAAACGGTAAATTAGAATATATTTTCATAAGAACGTATACGCACGTGAGAGTAACTTCAAGAACAGAAAAATGTACTTCGAAAAGGTCCCGAGCTTTGTAGTATTAATTCAACACTTGAAGATCTCTGGTTTTATAATTTGATGGAGTTTTAGTAAAAGACTCGTTAAGTGTAAATTAAATAACCCAATGGTAGGTCATTTCCTTCCAGCATAGCAAGTACGAACTGTGCTGATATTTTTGGCTCGAGGGGACACGTGGCATCCGATATTTGCCAGGGTGGCCATCAATCACGCATCCAGTTGCGCTAAAATATCTCCCGCAGTCCCACTCGCTCACTCCCATTAAGCAGACTCTCAGTCTTTGCTTTTAAGTTTTATCTCAAGCTGAAAGTTCCAGAAGATTTGTTGGGATAAGTAAAGCTTTAGGAAAATGGAGGCTGAAGTAGCGAGACGCAGAATCAACAGAATTACAGGCCACCTCGTTGCACCAACAATCACGAATGATGATATGATCTCTTCCACCACTCACCTTCTTCCCATGGTAATTTTTTAATTTATTTAACTACTCAATGTTTTTGCTATTTTGTATCATATTCTGCCTCAGTTTTTATGCCAAAAAAACATTAATTTTGAAACTGAATGAATATGCAGTGAAGAGTTTATCTGATGGTATATTTCATTTAACATTAGGGTGTTTTTTTAGGTTTTTAGTGTAGTTGACTATGGCATTATGTATTGATGGATAGAGAGAAAACCCTTGTAAAATCAATCCAAATAGTCTTAAGTAACTAATTTTAATAAGCCATCGTGTGGTGGTGATTACTCTTTTTGGGTAAATTGTTACTGCTTTTCCCTTTTTAAAGCATTTGAGTTGGGGATTTGTGGTTGTACGTGTCACATGAGCATATTTTAGCATGATTCATTTGTCTACTTGGTTTCAGAACTGCAGCAGCAGTCTAAATTCTGTGATCCGGAGGTGCGATAACAGAGTGAATTTTGCACGCCAAGCATCCGATGCTCAAGGCTGTTTCATGAGGCCAGCTTCAAATGAACAGGTGCTTGCATTGCATTTTTAATATTTCAATTTTTTCATGTTGTTCCTGGGAACTGATTTTTGTTGGTTTGGTGCTTTCCTAAACTATTTGTCAGAGCCCTTGCAATGCTTTTGATGCACCGATGTTTGCTAGACCTTGTAGTTGTATGCCTCTCAAGTGCGATGCTTCTCCTGAAGCACCACTGTTTTCTAGACCTGAAAGGATGGAACCAGCAGAATTTCGAAATTATACACTGATGCAACCTTTGCCGCAAGATTGCAAACTATCAACACCTGACCTTCCCAAGTTTGCCAAACCAGATGGAAGAAGTGTTAAACAAGAGCAGTTTGGTTCGAACAAGAAATCACCATCTTTTAAGCGTACCGGTAAGTAGTTTGTTACTTGGACATGTGAGCATTTGATAAAGCAAGGTCAAATGCTTCCTGTTCTAATAGTGGAAACAGGGTCTGCACAACATTGACGTGAGTTAGAATACTATTTCTGTAACCAGATATTTCGGTTAGAGGTATGTAAGAGAATAATTTATATTTTTTTTTCCTTTTTTTCAGGAATTGAGTGGTCTCCAAGGATGAATGTCTCAGAACTGGGAAGCAATTATGTCATGACAGTAGAAATTCCTGGTGGTCACGTCAATGACATTAGAGTGGAGGTGGATGACCGAAAGTAATATCTTTTTCCATGATTTGCATCTCTAAATTTATTACAGATTTTTTGTATTGGACTTTTTGTAGATTCCGCTTCAGATTTTGTGCTAGTTGAGTCATTTGCATCTCTTAATTTATCACAGATTATTTATATTCGACTTTGTGTGGATTCTGCCTCAGATTTTGTGTTAGTTGGATCATTATCTCTGCGTATAACTCCTATTTTTATCATGTTATGTATATTTTGATTTTCTTTAGGCAACTAATTATTCGTATTCATCGACATATTAAAATTCTAGTTTGAAATTAGATTTGATAAATGCTATGTTTTTGGCAGATTAACCGTGATGGCAAAACATTCCACTGAGTGTTGGAAAGTAGCTGGTTGTTCAAATGGTTCAATCTCTGCATATCACAGGAGAGAATATGGAGGAGAGCCATACCAGATTGTGTGGACACTTCCTACTAATGTGGACAAAGACGCCATCTCGGCTGAGTTTCTGTAAGTCATATCTCCTTCATCCAGTCCTCTGTTTACTTCTACATTCTGGAAATAGGGATAGTGCAGCAGTGTACTTGCACATATTGTGGGGGCTGCTCAATATATTTTATATGAGTACTTGAATGATTACTTTAACGCGCAATTTTTTATCTTTCCATTTTAAGGATTCAGTAGGGAGTGCTAATGTTGAGACCATAGTTAATCTAGCAGGTTTTGAATTTAACATTTCAGCATGCATAAATAAAGAGAGATACTTGTCTGGAATTGAACCAGAGGTCTTGACATTAGCTTGAAGATGTGCTAATGTAATGCTAAGATGTGGATCTTCAATTAAGAAAATTGACAATCATAATCCATTGCTTAAAAGCTTGAGTTTCTGATTCTCATTGCATATTTTAGCTGGTGAGCTTAGAATATCAGTACTACTAGTTTGTTACTTCTCGCTTATGTAAAAATTTATTTAGATCTACATATTACTGTCAACAATAGTATGATAAAGAAAATATTGCTATTTAGTTTCTCTTTTAAACCTTTGGATATGTGACGTTAGCATGACATTGTGAATGTACAAAATTATTTCTAAGAGATCGAGTTCCATCTAGATGCTGTTCCTGAATCTCCAGTTAGCGTGTTTAGCTCTTTGTGCTTATATTTGCTCTCTAGTTTCTGGTTGGAGTGGGCGGGAGGTGGGTGTTGTTTATTTGCTAATATAGTAATAAATATTATCGGCTGGTTTAGCCATTGCATGTCTTCTTATTTATGCAATTCAATGTGAGTTCAAAGTACATGTAGCATGTTAGTATAAATTGACTGTGACATTTGTGAATTTGGAATTAGCTGTTGCAATTTCTATGTACGACACACTGACTTCGCGATTGTTTTGAGTGCAGAAATGGACTCCTGCAAATTATCATTCCCAAGCTTTGAGATGCCATTGGATGGAGACATGCATAAGGACGAATTCTTTCTATATGCGGAAGTTAATGTGAGCTCATGTTATCCAGCTGAGGATACTATATATATAATAGTACGCAAACATACTGGCTTGAACCAAATAAATTCTTGTATGAGTTATATACCTAATGATGCTGTTGTAATATCTATCTGCTGTGAGGAAATAATTAGCGGCTCATTCGTTCCCGAGCTATTCACAGTAACGTTGAATTTGAATTTGAATATCCTTGTGATGATATTTGATTATAGGAATATATCACATGTATATAGATGAATATTTCAAGTCTTCCCTCTGCATATAACATGATGACTTCTAGTTACATGTTTTTTTTAATGGATTGAATCAATTAAGAAAGTTAATTATAAATGCAGTAAATTTCTAAATAAGAAACCACCAAGGGTAAGATGTGTCCAAGTTTTGATGTTAGCATACTTCTTTTGTTATTAGTTCATTTGTTTAAAATAAACTGAAAAAAAAAAAAATTGCTGTAGCATTAACGTTTAGATTTGGACAGCCTTATAGAACCTGCCTAAAACAAAATAAAGTTGTCTGATTAATTTGTGCAATTTAATTAACTAAAATGGAAAGCTCGTCTTCTTTACAGATCACCCCCATGCATTTCTTCTCTCTCACTTGTACATATGAGATGGGAGCAAATCCAAATCACGCAAATTTTGCTCTTTCCTATTTTAGCAGCTAGCTTAATTACCAATTAATCTCTAATATCACTCGCAAATTAAACAACCCTCTCAAGACTCTATCATTTGCTTCCATACATGTTTATCTCTTGATCAAGTTTCATATCCATCAAAATTTCTCGTACTTAATTTCTCCGTTTCTATCTCTCTGACTCTCTCTATGGATTCTTTTGCGATTGGTGCTAAAGTGCTGCTGTTGCTGCTCTCTCTTGTTGTGCATGGAGAAAGTAACGGCTGTGATATATTTCAAGGAAGTTGGGTTCATGACGAAACTTATCCTCTGTATGATGGCTCCACAGATTGCCCATTTATAGAAAAACAATTTGATTGCCAACAGAATGGCAGGCCGGACAAAGACTATCTCAAATATAGATGGCAACCCACTGGCTGTAATCTTCCAAGGTACATAAATTTCTCCACTCTCATTTTCTTAGTGAACGTATGTGATGTTATTGTAAAATGTATATAATATGTACATGTGGTACATTGGCTATGGCTAGTCTTTTTACTCTTTGGTCTTTCCCTTTTGGCTTTGAGGGCACCAGAAATTTTCTTATCTTTTATTGGATAAAAATGTTTTCTCAGCGACATTGATTAGATATGAACCAAATCAAATGATTTAATTAAGACTTAAAGTTCTTGTCTTTCAAATTTCATGAATATTATAATTTCTTTCATATATATTTGCAACTGAAGAATGTTTGGCTTCAGATAATTAAGTAATTGAGATTTGAGCATAAACTACTAACTACTTGTTGGACGTTAATGATGTCTTCATAGAAAATTATCATCCAGTGGGCGGTGGGACATTTCGTTGATGATTAGGCTCTCTCTTTCTTTGATTTCATCATTTCATAAATGCTTGATTGGCCAATAGCCAGCACATGATGCATTCACATGCATGGAAAATGCTTTATTTTCAGATTCTTTTCTCAAGTTGACTTTCCGGGGGAAAAATTTATTCGGTGACTGGGATATTAATTTTTGGTGATATGTTCATCAATATATACAGAAAGTCTTAATTAATAAAAGAACAATTAGTTCATATATTTAAATCTCAAGTTTAACTGGAATTTTATTTCCCTTTTTTATTTATTCCATCGAATTGCGCAAAAAATTTACCAATATGATCAAACCATTTAGTTGTTATTTTTTGAGTAAAGAGATAACTATAAATTTTTGTACAAAGTACAAATTAATGTGTGATAATTCAATTAAATGCATTAATTATCTCGTGTCCACATGATTTATTCTTATTATCTTATATTTTCATCCAGTCAATAAATTTATACAGATTAATTTATATAAAGTAAATTTACATATAATTATATCATTATTCTTATTTTTAATTTACTTCACCAACATTCTGCATCTTTTCTCATCATTTTTGTGTGTCCACATAACTGGCAATGGCCCCCTAATTTGTTTCTCTTTAGAAGTTGTCTAGTTGTCATGTCCCAACCAAATTAAACAAAATCACTTGTAGGAGTGATAGCATTTCTTTGAACAGAACATAATTAAGTTGCAAATAGAAAGATTACCAGACAATTGTTTCGTTTAAGTAAATAGGTTGGCATGTGGTTATAAGGCATTGGAGTCAAGAAAACATGATGATGATATGGTCCCTTGTTCTCTGAAGTCATCAAAACCAGAAAGTCTTGACACATTTCACATTGCTTCCATCATATTTAATTTGATTTTAAGTACCGTTTGTTCGTTAATAACGCACTTCTAACACGACTGCAAAATGATGATATGCATGAGTGGTTTAATTTGCTTTGCATGCAAACAATTAACAAGATGTAGTTGTGATGTTGCTTTCATTCACTTGCTCAAAAAATTGAGCGATCTGTTGGCATACAATATCTACTTTTAATTAATGATGATAAGATGCGTGGACCCCTCGGTTCCACGGTATGAATCAGAAAATCAACGTGATTGATGTAGGTTTAATGGTCGAGATTTCTTGTTAAGACATCAAGGTAAAAGCATATTGTTCGTAGGAGATTCACTCAGTCTAAATCAGTGGCAATCGCTCACATGCATGCTCCACAAAGCTGCGCCCGAGTCCAAGTACCAATTAAGAAGGGTTGGTGACCTCTCCACATTCACATTTCTGGTAATTAATTAGATGCTTAATTTCACTACTCGTTAATTTCAATTGAATGCCTAATTCACTACTCGTTAATTTCAATTGAATGCTTCCTATTTGCAATCCTATCTTCCTTAATTTGCCCAAATAAAAAACAAACCACAAAAAGAAAAATATAGCATGAGATTAAATTAATAGTTGTATGTATATATGATGGCATAGTTACCACCACAATGAGACTATGTACATATTAGACTCATTTCAATTATTATCACTATTTGAACTTACGGAGCAATTAGTTCATGCACCTTATCATACACTCGATATTTTACAGGGGTTCAACACTCAAGTCATGTTCTCCCGCAAACCATTTCTTGTCGATTTAGTAAAGACAAGCGCAGGACGAATTCTCAAACTTGGCTCCACTGAAAGTGGGGCATTGTGGAAGGACAAAGACGTATTGATCTTCAACACGTGGCACTGGTGGCTTCATTCCGGAAGGAAGCAAGAGTAATTAATATTGAACTTTTTCATCTGACCAATTAATGTAACCTTCATGGACATAAAGGAGATCCTCTTCTGATTTGAATTTCAGTAACTTTTCTTCCCTCTGCGTATCACAGATGGGACTATATCGAAGACGGAAGTAGAACTATGAGAGATATGAACCGCCTGGTAGCGTTTGAGAAAGCATTGAACACATGGGCTAAATGGGTCGACACCAACATTGATCCAACCAAAACCAAGGTCTTTTACCAAGGCGTTTCCCCTGATCATACCAAGTAAGAATATAGCTGTGCATCTTGGGACTAACTAAGAAAATATATAAGCTCATTATTATTCTGACTTTGACACAAAATCTTTGAAAGCTCAGTAGGATCCTTAATAGATATTATTTTGATTGAATCAGCGCGACTAGTTGGGGGCATTCGAATGCAACGAAAGATTGCAGGGAGGAAACACAACCGTTTATTGGGCACAAGTATCCGCGAGGTTCACCAGCAGCAGAGCTTGTGGTAGAGAAAGTGATAAGTAATATGTCGAATCCGGTGCATCTGCTCGGTGTGACGATGCTATCACAGCTAAGAAAAGACGCACATCCTTCCATCTATGGCGGCGTCGGCGGCCACATGGAAGCCGACTGCAGCCACTGGTGTTTAGCTGGTGTTCCTGATACTTGGAACCAACTCTTATACGCTACTTTGGTTCAAAGCTAATAACCGAACTAAGTTATAATCTCAATTTTCTTATAATCGAGATTGAATTTTTTATGTTGATTTAATCAAGGAATTGTTGTCAATTTTTTTTAATTGATTTAGAAGTAACGAAGGTATTATCCTAAAGGATATGTCAAGATTTTTTTTTTTTTTTTTTACACTAACGCGCCCCCCTTGGGCCTTGACGTTTGAAAATTTGTCAAGATATGTAAGGTATGCATAGCTGGCTGAAAATTAACAGTTAAACTCAATCATGTTCTTTAAATCCATTCATAAATCATAACCCAAATCACAAAAATGTGATGAATGAATAATTTATAAAGGGCTAATACATCATTTTAATTATCACGTTCTTGGCATCAAATATTTATAATAAAATATAAAAAGCCTAAGCACGTTCTGACTACTACGTATCTTAACCACGTTCTTTGCATCAAATGTTATTACAAATAGTCACAAAATAAAGGTAATTGTTCTGTAATTAAAAATGTCCTTCATCACTAGAAGCTCACTTCCCTCCGAACCTTATAAAAAAAATGTGTAGGAAAATTCTGCCTGGGTAAATGCCGGTGGAATCCAAAAGTCGACGGCCACGCCAGGAACAAATTAACGTGCATATAAATTAAATATACTGCTAATTAAGAAGAGAATATGAAGAATTAATAATTTTTTAGAAAAGGATATATACTCTTGCTTTACTTTTGAATTTTGCGTGCAATATTATTTCTCAATATATCACCGACATCTTTCATGTGAGAAAATTTGTTATAAATAGATGATCATTTCATTTTCGATCGTTTTCTATCAACGTCTTGCTGTAAAAGACTGCAGAATAACAACATCTTCGATAGAAATTTTCTGGCTGAATTTCGTACGAGCCATTACATTACGTTTCATGTATGCACATGACCACACAATCAATATCCAAGTCCTTTCCTTTCCTTTTTATATATAGATATATAGTGTCATCTCTCTCTTTCTAAGTACTCTCTCTTTCACACATTGAAATGGGTTCAGTGGCTCTTGCTAGTACATTACTGGTCGTGGCTCTTTTTCTTCATCGAGGTGTATATGGAGCTTATGAAATAAAGAACGATAATAAGTGTGATATTTTCCAAGGAAAATGGGTTTACGATCCCAAGTATTCCCTCTACAAAGCAAGCAATTGTCCCTTCATAGAGCAGGAATTTGACTGCCGAAAGAATGGTCGTCCTGATAACATGTATCTCAAATACAGATGGAAGCCCACTTCATGCAAGTTGCCAAGGTATCCTTCTTCTTCTTCTTCTGCTTCATCTTCTCTTAAATCTTGAAGAAGACAATATTAGCATATATACATATTAAAATAATGTCTGGTGACTTATACATTATGCAAGTATCAAAATCAGTGGATTAGAGACCTGACTCCTAATTAAACTACGCAAAACTATAGCAATACGCTATGAGCAATGTCTATTTAATTCTTCATGAGATTAATTAATTTCCCATTCACAGAGTAGTCCGTGCCTTATGGTCCAGACACGTGCTTTTTGCATTAGCCTTGAATCTTCGTAACTACATGCATGAATCATAATCACATTGCCTTTAATTACTCATATTAAATTAGCCAATTTAAATTTAAATTACCACAAAAATTGGAAAATTATGGCCGGGCACCACATAGAGAATAGATGATATATATGATCCAAGCATCGAAGTCCACCAATGGGAGTTGTTGCCTTATTGGCCCTCCATATCAGAATTTCGACGGAATTAATGATGGTGCTTGATTATCGCTTCAATTTTGGGCTCTAAGTTAAAAACAAGAAAATGACTTGTATAGTGCTACCAAAAATTGCCTTCAATGTTACATTTGTCTTCTTTCTTTAATGGTCCCTTTGGGCCTTACGCGAGTTATAATTTTTGTCAGTTGGTTACAATTATTGTATTGCATATATTAGATGCTCCCAAATTATTAATTAATTGGACCTTTTTAATTAATGTTGCAGATTCAGAGGTGGAGTTTTCTTGGAGAGATTCAGAGGAAAGCGCATACTGTTTGTAGGTGACTCGATTAGCTTAAATCAATGGCAATCCCTTACTTGCATGCTTCATTTAGCCATGCCAAAGGCTAAATATACATTAATCAGAACAGGAGGGCTCTCCACATTCAGCTTCCCGGTAATTAAATTAATTAACTCATGCATTTATATTAGTTAAAGTTTTAATTATGTAATAAGTACGCATGTGACAAAAGTCAACTGTACGCTAAAATGGTTCGATAAAAGAAGTCAACTATAGTTAATGCAGGTTTCCATCAATAAAATTGTGTGTAGATCTAGTTATAGGCCTTCCGTGTTGAGATATACATGGTGAACAACCATAATTACAGAATTAATTTAATCTGCAGGCACATAATGTGTCGGTGATGTTCTCCCGCAATGCATTTCTTGTCGATATTGTTGGTGAGAAAAGTGGGCGAGTGCTGAAACTGAATTCAATCTCGAGTGGAGATCTCTGGAAGACGGCTGATGTATTGATATTTGACTCGTGGCATTGGTGGCTTCATACTGGAAGAAAACAACCGTACGTGAGATATACATCAAGTAACTACACACATTGATTAATAATTTCTCACAATAAAAATAATAATAATATGCACATTTTTGTTTTTCTGTTATCCTTCAGATGGGATATAATTCAAGACATGAACAACACATACAAGGACATGAATCGCTTGGTTGCCTACAGCAAAGCATTGAATACATGGGCTAAATGGGTAAATTCGAATGTAGATAATTCTAAAACAAAGGTCTTTTTCCGGGGCATTTCCCCAGATCATATGAAGTAAGTTACTGAGACATACTACGTATGTATTTCATAATTAATTAATTAACCAATTACATCCCACATCAAATGAATATAAAAAATGAAATACTCATAGAATGGATCTTTTATATATGTATATAGCTCAAGTGATTGGGGGGATCGAAATGCGAAGAATTGCATAGGAGAAACTCGGCCAGTGATGGGGCGTAGCTATCCTGGAGGTAGACATCCAGCAGAAGCAATTGTTGAAAACGTTGTACGAAAAATATCGAAGAAAGTTCGATTGCTAAATGTAACAACGCTGTCACAACTTCGGAAAGATGGTCACCCTTCGGCTTACGGCTATGGAGGTCCCCGTGCCACGGATTGCAGCCACTGGTGTCTTCCTGGAGTTCCTGATACTTGGAATCAACTGCTGTACGCAGTTCTCTTTCCCGACTCAAATTAGATATGTTAAATGAAAGCAAATTAAAATTTGTCGCCAATATTATGTTTCTCCTTGTGAAAGTAATATTTCTCGTTTCATTGTTTATATATATGCTTACTTGGCGCTATATAGCAATTAATTAATTACGTTGTTAATAATTTGTTCTCTTATGAATAAACTGTTGAATTAATTGTTTATACATGCTTTTTTTATAATTAGGTTTATGTCTTGGTATTTCCCTAAACTTCATTTTTGGTTCAAATTAATTCAATTAAGGCCTTACTGATATAATGTGCTGGTGGTAATGCAGTATTACTGTCTATCAAATATTTTATTTGCATTTCCATTTTTAGTTCTCCCTATTTTTGTTATTCGTTCATGCTCTTGCCATCTCTTTCACAAATCATGCATATCAAACAAGATGTATAGTAAAAAACAAGGGCTCATGATGCCGATTCCCAATAAGGTTTGAAATTTAAACCATGCAGTTTAAGAATATTAAAAATTAACTCTCTTAAATCTCATACTTTAATATTGTGTTCACATTAAAAAAAAATGAGGACACTAGTAACAGAGAAGAACTATATATATATAAACCATAATATATATTACACTAAGTAAAATAAACTACTAATAAATATGATTAGGTATATAAGTATCTCTCGCAATATATGAGCAACTCTAAAATTCTCTAGAGTCCAAATCTCTATTTCTCCTACCTATTGTTCCCCTTGTTTGGCTCTTCCTTTAAGGGGTTGTTGGGTAACAATTGCATAATGCCAACGAATGTCTATATACTTTATCATCAATTTGATGAATTAGTTTCAAGATACATTATAAGATTTTCTTATTATAATAACTTGTTCAAAAGAATCACTTGTCCGTCCATCGGATATTCTACTTTTTTATGAGTCTTCCGACTCAAATATTCATGGATTCACAATTTGCTTACTAGTTTCATAATGAAGGACCTTCTACCAATAGGAAAGTTATTAACTTTTTTTTTTCAGCAGCCTTATTAAGGCCTTCTTTAAGCTAGCAGAAAATTTAATTACTAGTAAAGAATTGTTCCTAGTGTTTCTAGTCAGACTTGCATCTATTAATAAAATTATTTTTCTTTAGTTACTTCAGTATATCATTCTTAATAAGTTCAGTTTCTTAGTCTTGTAAGAGAAAGGTAGGAAAAGCTAAAAGTGAATTCCTGGTGGCAGGAAAAAAATAAGTAAATTCATGATGGCAAAAAGTTAAAGAAACTCTTGATAGTAGTTAAGTAAATTCTTGATGCTAAAAAAAAGTTAAAGAAATTTTTGGTGGCAGGAAAAAAATAAAAGATATTCCTGGTAGGAAAAGTTAACGAAAAGAAAAGTCAAGATTAAGGTTTTTAAAAGTAGATAAATTATTGATGACTGTTTTCTTTTCTTTAAAGCTACTATTTAGGAGGCTCACCTGGTAAAAAAGATTTTGGCAACTTATGAAGCAGCTTCGGGGCAGCAAGTGAACTATAATAAATCCTCAATTTCTTTCAGTAGGAATGTGGCTGAGGATATTGTTCATAATATCTGTCAACAACTTGGAGTTACAGCTACTACAGACCATGGTACCTATCTTGGATTACCATCATATGTTGGGCGCAAGAAGATAGACATTTTCCGATATATAAAGGATAAAGTTTGGCAGAGAATTCAAGGGTGGCATCAGAAACTCCTCTCTAGAGCTGGAAAGGAAATCTTAATTAAAACTGTGGCACAGGCCATTCCTAATTATGCTATGCAAGTTTACCTCCTCCCTCTCGACCTCTGCCGGGAACTTGAAAGGATGCTGAATTCTTTTTGGTGGGGCAGTAAAAGATATGGTAGTGGTGGAATTAAGTGGATGCAGTGGGACAAACTTTGTAAGCCCAAATCTTATGGTGGTATTGGGTTTAAACACATCCACAACTTTAATGTTGCTATGCTAGGGAGGCAAGGCTGGAGGTTAATTACAAATCCATCTTCGCTGGTGGGCAGATTATTTAAAGCAAGATATTATTCTAATGCAGACTTCACTCAAGCTAAGTTGGGAAGTAATCCGAGCTATGCATGGAGATCGATTTTGGCTGCTCAGAAGATTTTAATCCAAGGGAGTTGTGTCCAAGTTGGAAGTGGACAGAGCATTCTTATTGGCTTGGTTCCCTGGCTGCCTGATCAGGAGAGTGGCTTTATTACAACTAATCTTCCAGCGACGTTAGCATCAGCTCCTGTGAGTAGTCTTATGATTCCTGATCAACGAAGGTGGGATTATGACCTTGTAAAGGATGTGTTTAACAGAAGAGATCGAGACTGCATTCTCCAAATTCCTCTTAGCTCTCTGAGGGATTGTGATACTTGGTATTGGCTCCCCGACACAAAAGGAGTTTACACTGTTCGGAGTTGTTACAAGTGGATGGATATTATATCGGAACCGCCTGGCAGCGGAGTTTGGAGTAAGATTTGGAAGCTGGCTGTGCCCGCCAAAATCAAGAATTTTCTTTGGAGAGCTGTGGCAAATGTGGTTCCCACTGCTGATAACTTTCTCAGTCGTCGAGTTGAGGTACACCCTTATTGTACTATCTGTAATGCATCTCTTGAGACAATTTATCATGTCTTAGTTGATTGTCCTTTTGCCAAACAATGCTGGATAGTTTCCTTGGTTGGTTTTGCTGGAAATTTTGTGAATTTTGGTGCTTGGTTGGATGCTTTATTTACTCGGTGTAGTATTGAGGATAGTTGTCTTGCTGCAATGGTTTGCTGGGGTCTTTGGCAGAATCGGAATACTAAAGTTTGGAGGCATGTAGTAGATAGAGTGTCTCAGGTGCTCAATAAAGCTGGTCAAGACTTGTTTCAGTGGCAAAAGGCTCATCAACTGAGTCACTTAACTCAGATGCCAGCAGATTTAACTTTTGGCTCTATTTGCTGGAAACGCCCTCGCATTGGATGGTTTAAATGCAATGTGGACGCTGCCACTTCCCGCGCTACTACTAGGATTAGCTACGGCGCAGTTATCCGATCTTCTGAGGGTCAATTTCTTGCTGCAAAATGTGGATCTTTGATTGGCAATTTTGGAGCTCGCGAGGCAGAGGCTTTGGGTGTGCGAGAGGTCTTGAGTTGGCTTAAGAACACCCAATTTTTTCCTATTATTATTGAGACTGACTGTTTACAAGTTTTTAATGCTTTGATTGACTCCAAGGACTATCAAAACGGATTTGGTCTTATTATTTCAGATTGTAGAGCCTTGGCTCATTATTTAAAAGAGGTGACTTTCTCTTTTGTAAGGAGATCTGCGAATACCGCCGCCCATATTGTGGCTAAGGTGGGGTGTTCTGTGTCAGGTCCGGGTGAATGGAGACATGTTCCACCACCCTGGTTATTTTCTCATTTATCTGTTTAATGAATTTCTTCCTTTCTTCAAAAAAAAAAGTAGATAAATTATTAAATCCATAACAAGAAAAGCGGTAAATAAAAGCATCATATAATCCCACCAAGTTTGGTACATATATAAAAAGAAAAAAAAAAAGAGTACACAAACAACACACAATGAAGAAGAGGCCAACATGCCAGGATCAGTCTTCGTCTTCATCATCCTCTAGAAAATTATAGTCAAGATGAGAATAATGGCTTTCTATCATTGCCCTGACCTTCACAGCACCCTTAAAAAACTCTTCATCAATGAGATTAGCAAACTTAGCACAAGGCTGGTACTCTTCCATGGCTGAAGCTTTTGCAGTCGACATTTGAAGATTTAGTTGATTGAGAGAGTAAGATAAATCCTAAATTTGAGATTGGGATTAAGTTTTCAGACGATCGTAATCTATTTCAAATTATCATATTTTGCTTTTAATTGGGCTATGTGAGTTTTCTCTTCAGTTTAACTCTTTTTCACCTCAGCAGTCCGCCTTTTAGAGGCTCATCCAGATTTAATCAGAGTATTTCTTTCCAACAATAAACTTTTAATTCTCCTTCTGGATACTTAGATGACACAGCTAAGCTGTAGTCGAATGAATAAACATTTGAATAAATAGACATCAGGAACTGATTTTGTTAAAACATCAAGAATAATGGAACATAATGTACCTGACAAATATTAGTTAGCATGATGTTTGTTGGGTCACAATTTTCAATATGCCTCACATTAATAAAAGAAACTTATTGAGGCCAAAGTTAGTTGAAGGAATTGAGATATGTATGGGAAATGTCCTCCCAAGTAAAGCTTGATAAATCCTCTAACAAAGGCAAGGTCTCTTGGCTAGAATCTGCTGGAAAGGAGCAGAATGTACTTGACAAATATTAGTTAGCATGATGTTTGTTGGGTCACAATTTTCAATATGCCTCACATTAATAAAAGAAACATATTGAGGCCAAAGTTAGTTGAAGGAATTGAGATATGTATGGGAAATGTCCTCCCAAGTAAAGCTTGATAAGTCCTCTAACAAAGGCAAGGTCTCTTGGCTAGAATTTGATGGAAATGAGCAGAAGTTGCATTAACAGCAAGCGGAGGCAAGGTTTTTTGCTCAAATTGACTGCAAATAATAGCTGATAAGATGAACCCCTGACACAAGGATGCTTTTCAATCTTCTTCTTTTCACGAGCACCGTCATTCCCAGAAGACATGACTAAAGGAGAAAAAAAAGAGATATATGCGTTATTACGTGATATAGCCATTTTATTGAACATATTGGAAAAATAGCAAAAACTTACCTTTAAGAGGATCTAAAAGATAAGCAGAGGAGATAACTGAATATTGATAAGAAACTCAGTTAGGAGAGATATACTCAAGATATACATTTTGATGGAATATTGAGGACACTCAGCAATAATTCTCTTTCATCGTCAGAAATAACGGTAGAAAGAGGAGGTGTGTTCTACATTGTTAATAAAAAAAAAGCGAGTTAGTGAAATCACAGAATGATATATTAAAATATTACCCAAACAATTACTTGGGGTGTAAAAATGAGTTATGTCACTAAAATCCCTAAATTCCCAATCTCCACGGGTAAAGAACCACGAGTCTTTCCAAAACCTGCTAGAAGATTTCTTTTGAACAATCAAAGGAGGAAGTTTAGGCCAAGTGTGCACGTAATACCAACCCTTAATATGAGGGCCTTTATTAGGATTAGGAATGTTTATTAGTTGGCAAAACAATTGAAATTGTTAAAACATAGGGCCAGGGAGGTCTTTTTATTTCCAAAGAATGTACATGTTTATCATAGCACGTCAGACAATTAGGCTTAATTGAGCAGGAACACACTTAAAATTGCTAACCATATACTTTAGGAAATGGTGGAAAGGAAGTCTGACACCATGTGTAAAAAAGTCAGGATGCATGGTGACAATTTCTGGAGAAGATGACTAGGTTTGTTGTTTTCTCCAACACTTTTTAAAGAAATAGAACGAGGTATACCATAGGAGATCCGAAGGGATTCGATTGACATTTCACTCATACAAGTAACCTCTTCACCAATGCTCCACCTAGTAGAAATAAGAAAAGAAAAAAAACAAGCGGTAAAATTTACAACGAGTAGTCGATTATCTGTAGGCCGATAATTATTGTCTTCTATAAGGTATTCATAAAGCACAGATTCAGAGAAATCCTGAGAATTTGAAGACATTACTAATATAGTGACAAGGATTAAAAAAAAGAAGAAAAGAACGGCAAATACTCACTAAAGATTTGGATAACCTAAACTTGAGAAGAAAATAAAAGAAAGTTGGTTGTTGGATAGTGTAGGTGTTGTATTTCAAAAAGCACCTAACCATGCCGCGTGTCCATCTTATCAGATAACTTATGAGTATATAAGATTATACATATTTTACCCTTAATTAAATAATTGATAGTTATATTTATTTGTTATTTTTAATTAATTGAATTATTTTATTGAATAGGGAATTAATTGGAGAATATAGAGAAAAAGAGCATAAAAAAATTCAATTTGCGAGCATAAAGATTAATTAACTTGGAAGCAATTATGCTTATATGCATGTTAATTCAAGCCAAGGAAACCGAACTCAACAAATGCATTCACCATCCACTTGCGGACAAAGAGGAGAAAGTGATATTAGCTTTAAAAGTGGCCATATTAAATGAAGCTTGATTAGGTTTTGCATAAGTGGGCCCGTGTTGAGCAATTAAAAGAGGAAACAATTTATGGTTTATGGTGGGCACGTGTGAGAGCTAAAGCAAATAAAAAGGCAAGCCTTTTGGCTTTAGGATTTAAGAGGTGGTACCCATTTTAAAGATTATAAAAGGGAGTTTTGGCTTTTGGAGAAGAGGTAGTCGTTAGAGGAAGAAAAGAGCAGCCGCGGGACGAAGAGCAGTAGCAATAATTCGACTTTCATGACTGATTTTATTTTTTGTGTTGCTCTTTATTCAAGTATATTTAGCTAATTTTCTTATACTGAGATTAAGGATGAAATCTTATTCAATAAAATAATTATATTTTTATGTAATTAATTCTCTTAATATGTTTTGATGATTATGGTTTTTATTTCATATGATTAATTGAATGTTATTAAAATCTTTTCATCAATTCTGTCATACATTATTAATTGTTAGGATTAATATTCGATTAAATTTATGCTTGGATATATAAAGTTTATACATGATTATCTTTGATTTTATGTCTTTCATTAAATTGTTTACATAGAGTGCTTATGAAAACTTTGACTTTTTGTTATTCAATATGTTTACATGAGATTCTTAGATATCATACTATAAAGTGGAAAAAGAACCTACATTAGATTAATTTTAATTGGGCTTAATTGTTATATTCATGAGATGACATAGATTGATTTCAAGTTGTCACTCTAAAATTAGGGATGAATTAATAATTAGATAATTATTAGTTGAATAGTGGTAGATTCTGAAACCTTGGTAATTTTTGTCTTATTGAATTCTCATTTGCTTTAATTGTTTTCTTAGTTTAATTAGTTTAATTTCTCGTTACCACTATTCTATCTCTAGATTCGTGTGCTTGCGAGTATATTAAAATTTTCACAATAAGTTTTTGGCATCATTGTCGAGGATTGTGCTAGAAAGTCAGTTTAATCTAGATTGATTTGATTCTTCCACTAGTTATAATTTAGGTTTTTTTAATTAAAAAACACAAAAAAATATTTGTCTTTAAATTCATTGTTTGGTTGTTTGATTTCTTTTATTTTTAAATTTCGTTTATTCTATTATTATTGGTTTATTTTTTTATTTTCCTTGTCTAGTTATTTTATGAGTGTTTGGGAACGTGATTCAACAAATCGTTTGGTAAAAAAAAAGTTTAAAATTGATAGTAGTCAAGTTAGTTCTTCTCAAGTGAGGAAGACCCAAATAAAATATTACCAGTACTACCACCAATGCAAGAGAGAAAACCCTTAGAGAATATTTTTCACCACTTGTAGCCAACCAACCTATCTTGTATTGTGTTGCCACAGACTACAACAACACACTTTGAACTTAAGCCCTTTGTCATTCAGCTTTTACTATCTTTCCATGAGTTAGAGAGAGAGGACCCATATTTGCATATTAAGGAATTTCTTGACATATACTTTACATTTCGTTTTCAAAATTTTAATGATGAGTCAATTAGGCTTCGTATGTTCCATTTTTCATTAAAAGACAAAGCAAAAGTTTGGTTGAATTCAGTTCCTGCTAGGTCTATTACTACGTGGGATGAATTGAGTAATAAGTTCCTCATCAAATTTTTTCCTATGTCTAAAACAAATGCTCTTAGGAGAGAGATAAGTGGTTTTTATCAAAGAGAGGGTGAGCAATTTTATGAGTGTTGGGAAAGATTCAATGATTTACTTCTCAAGTGTCCCCACCATGGTTTTGAGAAATGGAGACTTATACAATGCTTTTATAATGGTTTGACTATATCAAATCATCATATGGTAGAGTCTATAAATAGTGGGAGATTTTTGAACTTACATGAAGGGGCTGCATGAGATTTATTTAATTCACTTTCTGAGAATTCTCAACAGTGGTATTTTTCAAATCAAAGGGAAAAATCATCTTAAGTTTCTAAAAAGGGTCTATACGAAGTTAAAGATAATTTTGATGTGAAATCCACTCTAGTACACTTTCTAGGAAAGTAGATGCCTTAACTTTGAACCAATCAATGAATCGTCATCCTAGTGTAGTTAATGAGGTTTGTGCTCTTTGCTCTAACCCATCTTATACAGCACAAAATTGTCCTCTATTACCAGCCTATCAAGAGGCTTATTTTGAGCAGGTACATGCCATACAATCATATCAAAAAAACTCCAATAGTCCATATGCACCCACATATAATCCTAATTGGAGGAATCACCCTATTTTTTTTGGAAACAAAATCAACATTTGTCAAACCAAGTAGGTCAACAATTTAGCATGCCCAATCAACAATTTGTCCCTTCTAACCAAGTATATCTTTCTGCCCAATAGCCTATGTCTCAATTTGTTACACCCCAACAAAGAAAACCTACTTTAGATGATACAATTCATTCAGTCAACCCAACAAGCTTTTCAGTCAAACACTCAAGATATTTTAAAACTTGAACATCAATTGGATCAATTAACAACTACTGTAGCTGAGAGAGAAAAAAGAAAATTTTCAAGTCAACCAATTCCCAATTCTAAGGAGTGCATGAAGTTGGATCGAGTTCAAGCCATCAACATGAAGAAGCAAAGTCTATTATGACCTTGAGAAGAACAAAATTGTTTGACAACAAAGTGAAAGTTCAAACAAGAAAGACATCTGAGCCTACTTCTTTAGATCCAGTTCCATTATAAGATCCATCACCAAATGATCCAGAAGAAAGTAGTCCGCTAACTTACATTCCCAAGGCTCCTTTTCCTCAAAGGTTAACAAATGTAAAGAAATAGATTTCAACTGGTGAGATTATGGAAATCTTCAAGCATGTAAGTATAAACATCCATTTACTTGATACTATTAAGAAATTTCCTTCATATGCCAAGTTTTTGAAAAATTTATGCACTAAGAAGATAAACTTGCATGTCACCATAAAGGCATTTTTGACTGAACAAACTAGCAATTTACTTTAATGTAAAATGCCACCAAAATTTAAGGATCCTAGTTCTCCTACTATCTCATGTGTTATAGGGAACCAATGTTTTAATAAAGCATTATTGGATTTAGGCGCTAGTGTTAATCTCTTGCCTTATTCTGTTTACATGCAGCTTGGACTAGAGGAGTTAAAGCCAACTTCTATTATTTTGCAACTTACTGATAGGTCAATGAAAATACCTCGTGGTATTATAGAGGATGTGATGAAACAGATTGACAAATTTTATTATCTTGTTGATTTTATTGTTATTGATACTCAGTATGTACAAGATTCTAAGTAACACACCCTAGTTATTCTAGGTCGTCATTTCTTAGCTACAGTTAATGCTCATATTAGTTGGAGGACTGGAAACATGTAATTGTCTTTTGGTAACATGACCATAGAATTAAACATTTTTAATGTTTCCAAGCAGGCACAAAAAGATAATAAAGTTGTTGAAGTAGATATGATAGAAACATCAATTGATGACTCACTTATTTCTAACCACGGTGACAATCCATTAATACCATGCACAACTGACTCTAATTTCTTCGTTGATGTTGATAGTGGTATTGAAGAAGTTAATGCTTTACTTGATTCGACTCTTAGCATAAAGCTAATTAAGTGGAAAGAAAAGATTGAGCCACTTCCTCCTGAAAAGAAAAGTGAACCATTCAAGTTGGAGCTACTTCCTAAAAAAGTGCAACATAGGTCACATTCTAACATGAAAAAGGTGGTAAGATCTAAAGTGTTTAAATTATTAGATTTTTATACTACTTCATATAACTCTCAGGAAAGCTTGGAACAAAAGAGATCAAAGCAATGCGATATTAAGGAGTTTCATTACCATCATCCTTTTATGGATAAAATGCTCCAGTGCTTAATCAATTATGCTTTCTAGTATTTTCTGTATAATTACTTTGATTTTCACCAAATTCTTATTGATCATGGTTGATTTGTTGTTTACATTAATTTGTTAGTTAGTAGGATTATTTTTTATTATTTATATTTTTTCTAACGTTTTCTTTTTAATTGTCATTTTTTAAGCTTTCCCAGCCTATCTAGGTGTGTTCTCTCCAACTTTCTTTTTATTATTTCTATTATTATTATAATTATAATTATTTTCTTTCATTTGTTTGCATGCATATCTTTTGTTTGTGAAATATTGAGAACAATGTTTCGAATAAATTTGGGGGTGGAAATAGTGTATGCTTTGTTTGTTAAAAAAAACAAAAAAAATTCAAAAATTCAAAAAAAATTGTGTTTTTTGTTTTTACGTGAACAATCAATGATAAGAACTTGATTAACAATGAATATGATTTTTAGAAAGGGTTGAATATTGTCTTAGTTTATACTTGATTCTTGTGTTAGTTTCTCTTGATTGAGATTCTTTAAACCATGAGCACTAATATCAATTCTTTCATAATTTTGACTTGAAATTTGATATTGACGCAGCCTGAGTTGAGAATTTTAGATAGAGTAAATGACTGTCTATCTTAATTCTTATCTCCACAATACAAATCAGTATACACAGGCGCCAAAGTCATAAATAGCTACCTATAACCTTTAAGAGTGAAGCTATCCTTGAGTAATTTGGGCATATGTACCACAAGTATGTAGAGAATAATCTACCATGAGAAGAAGGCTACCTTAAGGGGTATAGTGAAAGCTCCTGACTATGGTTAAAAAGAAAAAAAAAGAAAAAGAAGAGAAAAAGAAAAAAATCAAGTACATGTGCTAAAAATATATATAAAAAGAAAATGCACATAAAAGCCTGTGAAAAAAAATTGAAGATCAAAATGATAAGATTAGTTTGACTTACTCTTTTCTTTATTTGAGACGAAGGTTGTTGATGTTGAAGATTTTGGGAATGGATTTGATTGAATTGATTTCACACACACACTACAAGAATAAAAAAAAAAGAGATGAGATTGACTATTGAATTAAAGTTAAAATTTTGCCAATATTTGAAATTTTCTTTGAGGTATATAATTTATGCAATCTTTGAGGTTATCTCCATGTTTTGTTTAAACCTTGTTGTTCTTTTCATTTCATTTTTATTTTAATTCTTTTAAAAATGATATTTGTGGGTATCATCACTGAAGCCCTCACAAGACTATAACTCGTCCACTAAGTCTGCCTAAGGGTTTAAAGGCTTGTTGCATACCTGCAAAAGTGGTTTAGTTAATATTTACTTTTTGTTTCATTGTTTTTACTTTTGTTTTAAGTTTTAGTTTTGCTTGAGGACTAGCAAAATCTAAGTTTAGGGGTATTTGATTAGTATATTTTACCCTTAATTAAATAATTACTAGTTATATTTATTTGTTATTTTTAATTAATTGAATTGTTTTATTGAATAGAGAATTAATTGGAGATTATGGATAAAAAGAGCATAAATGAGTTCAATTTGTGAGCATTAAAGATTAATTAACTTGGAAGCAATTATGCTTATATGCATGTTAATTCAAGCCAAGGAAACTGAACTCAACAAATGCATTCACCATCCACATGCGAACAAAGAGGAGAAAGTGATATTAGCTTTAAAAGTGGCCAACACATGAGGATTAAATGAAGCTTTATTAGGTTTTGCATAAGTGAGTCGTGTTGAGCAATTAAAAGAGGAAATAATTTATGGCTTATGGTGGGCACGTGTGAGAGCTAAAGCAAGTAAAAAGGCAAGCCTTTCGGCTTTAGGATTTAAGAGGTGGGGCCCATTTTAAAGATTATAAAAGGGAGTTTTGGCTTTTGGAGAAGAGGTAGCTGCGAGAGGAAGAAAAGAGCAGCCGCGGGACGAAGAGCAGTAGCAATAATTCGGCTTTAATTTTAATTTTTGTGTTGTTCTTTATTTAAGTATGTTTAGCTAATTTTCTTATACTGAGGTTAAGGATGAAATCTTATTTAATAAAATAATTATATTTTTATGTAATTAATTTCCTATATATGTTGTTTGATGATTATGATTTTTATTTCATATGATTAATTGGATGTTATTAAAATCTTTTCATCAATTCTGTCATGCATTATTGATTGTTAGGATTAATATTCGATTAAATCTATGCTTGGATCTATAAAGTTTATGCATGATTATTTTTTATTTTATGTCTTTCATTAAATTGTTTACATAGAGTGCTTATGAAAACTTTGACTCTTTGTTATTCAATGTGTTTACATGAGATTCTTAGATATCATACTATTAAGTGGAAAAAGAACCTACATTAGATTAATTTTAATTGGTCTTAATTGTTATATTCATGAGATGACATAAATTGATTTCGAGTTGTCACTCTAAAATTAGGGATTAATTAATGATTAGATAATTATTAGTTGAATAGTGGTGGATTCTGAAACCTTGGTAATTTTTATCTTATTGAATTCTCATTTATTTTAATTGTATTCTTAGTTTAATTAGCTTAATTTCTCTTAAAACTCAATTTGCTCAACTAGGTTAGAATTAATATTAATTTTAGATTTAAATTAGACTTTTCAACTTATAACAATTCTTGTGGGATCGACCTCGTTGCCATTATTCTATCTCTTGATTCGTACACTTGCGAGTATATTAAAATTTTTACAACAATAATAGAAGCTATTCCAAGGTAAATAACAGCCAAGTTATCCTAAGGTAAACAACAGCCTAATTATTCCGGGGTAAATAACACCCAAGCTATTACAAGGGAATAACATCTAAGGAAAAAATGCTTCCAGATCTTATAAAAATGACAAGAGGGGGGAATTAATTTTGCAATCCATTAGCCTAAGGAAATCACATCCAAAGGTCATACGAGTAATTCCCTAGATCATATTCACCTCCACGTGTATAGGAATGATGAGTGACACATGTAGTTAGATTGAGGGTTCAAAGTAAAACTCTAAATTTACATCACTCATCATCTATAAACAAAGACCTATCTCTGAGAGAAAATGGAGCCATTGGCCTAAAAAAAAAGCATTGTTCATATCTAGAGAGAGAAACTCATCTTCTTCATTCTTTAATTTTAATCAAACACTAACTTATGCATTGGAGTGCCCTTTTTAGGTACTCACCCCTCCAGATTCGAGGTCAATGATCGTGACAAGTTCTCCACAAGCTAGAAATATGTGTGAAGGTAAAAAAATTCCAGCCACCTTCATTGGTGCCGTCTGTGGAGAAGTTAAAAATCATTTTCTCTCACTAAAACCCACAGAACCACCACTATACACTCATTTTTTTAGATTAGATTTGGTTGTGAATAGTTGAAAAAAAAGGGTGAATACTCACACATCCCTACGAAAAATAGGTTTATGTATGAGACCTAAACCTTAAAAAGGCATTAAAGCCAAAAATCCAAGAGAAATAATGGAGATCTCTCCTTTAAATAGCTTGCTGGAAAAAAGAGAGAATAAAGAAGATGAAGGATCCATTTGGTCAACATAAAATTTTGACCAAAAATAAAAAGTCAATAATAGTCAAAAGGGCTTAAAATAGTCTCCGACTAAATCTAAGACTAATTTATCATTTATTTTATTTTTCTCTTTATTTTTCTTTTTATTATACTCATTCCTAACAACTGTGTTGACTTATTTACATTCTGCCATTCTGTTTATTTCGTGATACTTATTTATTTTTCCACAATTGAGGCTAACGAAAACCCAAGTATTCACCTTATCCAGGGAGATGTATGAAGGGTATTATGCCGACGTGGATCAACATAACTCTGTGTTATAATCTAACAATTATGATTCCACATCTAACATACAGAAACATTTTATTTTCAATTTTTTTGTCATTCCTGACATTATTTGACTTACACACGTATGAGGCCAAGGAAAATCCAAACATTTGCCTCTTGATAGGGAATAAATAAATGGGTACTATGCTGACGTGGATTAACCTATTTCTTGACATAATATACAACTAACGATTATCTTTACGCATCTAACCTTTACATTTCCACATTTACTATTAAGTTATTTACAAATTTTATAATGTTAGATGTTGATTCCGGAAGGAAATGGAAACTACGGAAAATTAAAGGGAAATTGCCTACGTTGGAGCAACAACCAAAATAGTAGCCCTAAAAAAGTTTTAAAAAAAGCATAAAGGCAAATTGCCCACCAAAAGAGAGAGTCGGAACCCACATAGAATAAACCCAAAAAGGAATATAAAGAGTTGGTAGTGATGAGGAACGAATACAAAGATACATATGAAAAGGAATTCACAAGATCCTAGGGCAACTCTAAAAAATATTTATAGGTGGCTTCAACATGTAAATGATGCATGCCCTTGAGCAACAGCCAAAAGAGTAGCCTAGAAAAGTTAAAAACAATCTGAGGGCAAATTACCTGCTAAAAGAAAGGGTCGGAATCCACACAAAATAAACTAAAAAAGGCATATAGAAATTGATAGTGATAAGGAATGGAGATTCCAAAATTGCCTATAGAAGGGAATTCAAAATATCCTAAGAAGACTCTGGAAAACATTTCTAGGTGGCTTCCACAACAAATAATGGCATGATAGCAGCTACCTAGAAAAAAACCTAAAGTCCATTTGAGTCACATTTTGGACTAATTTAAATGCTTATTTAGATTAATAGCTTGTAAAAGATGATATTTCGTTTTAGCTAGTACGACTGTATAAATAATTTCAACTCTTGAGAATATTGATCCAATTGATAATGTACAACTTGTGTACCCAAGTGATTGATAAGAAAATATAAAAACTATTCGATAGTTTCAAATGACTCATGCATTGCACTAATGAGCATTCTCATACATAAACATTCATATCTATGCATCTTATAGGAACCCACATTTATTATTGTCTCATGAGCTCTCATGATCATCTCATAGATTGTCATATATGCTTCTAAAAATCTCAAAATCCATTTTCGAGCTGACCGGATTGCTTATGGTAAATTTTCATTTCCTGCTAGAGCTTCAATATATGGAAAAGTTCAAAAAATAAGAAATATTCCTTCCTACATCAAGGGAAAGGAAGATTTCCTCCTGGAACTTCATTTTAAGGAAAAGTTTAAAGAATAAGAAATATTTCCTCCTACATCAAGGAAACTAAAGATTTCCTCCGGGAACTTCATTTCAAGTAAAAGTCCAAAGAACAAGAAATATTTTCTCCTACGTCAATGGAAAAGTAGATTTCCTCATAGAACTTTAAGTTCAAGGAAGAGTCTAAGAACAATTAATATTCCCTCTCATGTTAAGGAAGAATAATTAGTATGTTTCTGCATAAAATTTCAATTTATGGGAAAATTTCCCTAACAAAATTCATCCGGAATAAATCATTATTCCCTAGGTCAATAAAGAGGAAAATTTTCCTAAGTCAGCAACAAGTAAAAACTTTCTAAGGCCAATAACAAGGAAAAGCTTTCCCAAGCTAATAAGAAGAAAAAATTTCCTAGGTCAATAAAAAAGAAAATCTTTTCAAGACCAACAAAAAGGAAAAATTTTTGAGGCCAATAAGAAGGAAAAACTTTTCTAGGCCAACAATAAGGAAAATTTTCCCAAGCTAATAGAGAGAAAAAAACTTTCTCAAGCCAAGAACAAGAAAAAAAAAACTTTCTCAGTCTAATAACAAGGAAAAACCTTCCGAGACCAACAATAAGATAAAACTTTCCGAGACCAATAAAAAGGAAAAATTTCCTAGGCCAACAAAGAGGAAAAACTTTCCTAAACCAATAAGGAGGAAAAAATTACCTAAGTCAACGTCAAGGAAAAATTACTTAGGCCAATAAGGAAAAAAGTCATTTATAAAATTCCTTCAAAATAACTCACATTTCCTTAGACCAATCGAAATGAAAACTTTTTCTAGGTTAATAAGGAGAAAAGTTCCGAAATGAAATTCCTCCAAAATAACTCAATTTTCCGCAGGCCAACGTAGAGGAAAAACAACCCTTGGCCAATATGGAGAAAAGTTCCTCTGTGAAATTCCGCTGGAGTAACTCATTTTTTCCCAGGCCAACGTAGCGAAAAAACTATCACAGACCAATAAGAAAAACAACTCTTTTATGAAATTCCGAAGTAGCTCACTTTTCCTTAAGCCAACGAAGAGGAAATATTTCTCTAGACCAATAAGGAGAAAAGTTCTCTTATAAAATTTCTCTGGAGCAACTCATTCTTCCTAGACCGACGTAGAGGAAAAACTTTCTAAGGCCAATAAAGAGAAAAATTTTCTTAGACCAATAAAGAGTAAAAACTTTTCAATACCAACAATAAGGAAAAATTTTCTTAGGATAATAAGAAGGAAAATTTTCGTAAGTCAATAGTAAAAACTTTATGAGACCAATAAGAAGGAAAATTTCTTAGGCGAATAAAGAGGAAAAATTTCTTAGGCCAATAATAAGAAAAAAAAACTTTCCTAGGCTAACGCGGAGAAAATTTTTTCTAATCAAATTTTCCTTATGAGTAATCACTTTTCCCTATGCCAATGTAGAGAAAAAAACTTCCTTAGACCAATAAGGAGAAAAAATTTTTTTATAAAGTTCCTCTGAAATAGCTCACTTTCTTAGGCCAACAAAAGGAATAATTTCCCTAAACTCACAAAGAAATTCACTAATAATTTTTTTTTTTTTTGGAAAATTCACTTTTTTTCACTTCAAAAAGAAGAAAAAATGTCATAAATCAATAGGAAAAACTTTTCCTAGGCCAATATAGAGTAAAAACATCCCTAAACCAATAAGGAGAAAAGTTCCCTTATGAAATTCCTCCGGAGTAATTCATTTTTTCCCAAGCCAACGTAGAGGAAAAGCATCCATAGGCTAATAAGGAGAAAATTTCCTTTATGAAATTCTTCCAGAATACCTTTATTTCCTCATTTTTTCCTTAAGTTGAAATAGAGAAAAAACTTATCTAGGGCAATAAGGAGAAAAACTTTCCTAATAAAATTTCTCCAAAATAACACATTATCACGGGCCAACAAAAAGAAGAACTTCTTTAGACTTACAAAGAAGAAAAATTTCCTAATATTATTCTTTCAAATAATCCACTTTTTTCACTTCAAGAATAAAGAAAAATTTATTAAGCGAACAAAGAGGAAAAATATTCACAAGGCCAAATAGGAAAAAAATTATGATAATATTCCTCTAGAATATGTCACTTTTCCGTATGCCAAGGAGGAAAAAATTAGCCCGGAGAGGAAAAGCTTTCCTAGGCTAACAGCAAGAAAAAGTTTCCTTAAACCAATAATGAGGAAAATTTCCCTAATAACATTCACTCAGTCTAGTTCACTTTTTCCTAGGCTAACAAAGAGGAGAAACCTCCTAGGACAATAAAGAGAAAAAATCTCTAATAATATTTATTCGATTAATAGTTCACATTTCCCTTCTTCCACAAAGAGGAAAAACTTTCTTAGGCTAATAAGAAAGAAAATTTCTCACTGATATTCCTTTAGAATAGTTTATTTTCTCCTAAACCAATAAATACTTAATCATTATCGTTACACATTAGTAACAATAGCCAGATTGTTACTAGTTTGAGTAGAGAGTAATATCACATTAAATATTTAGTATATCAAAAGTCAAGGGTATAAGAATAAGCTAAACTAAGAAAATACCACTCTTCCCTACTTCAAGAAGGCGGTAAAACCCCCCAATAATATTTTTCCGGGATCACTCACTTGTCCTAGGCTAAGAAAGAGGGAAAACTTCCTTAGGCCAACTAGAAGGAAAAGTTCCATAATAATATTTACTTAGAATAGATTGTTTCTCCCTAAACCAACAAAACGGGAAAAGAAAAACTTGTCTAGGCTAAGATAGAAAAGTTTCTTACTTATATTCTTTCGAAATAGATCACTTTTCCTTACAATGATCAGGAAAAGTTCCCAAATAATTCCCTTGAAATAACTCATTTTTCCCGAGGTCAATAAAAAGGGAAAACTTCCCCTAGACTGATAAAGAGAAAAGTTTCGTAATATTATTCCTTCGGAATAAGTCACTTTTCCTCTACTAAAGAAAAAAAATTACGAAACCCAACAAAGAGAAAAAATTTCCATAGGCAAATAAAGAAGAAAAACTTATTAACAGTATTCTTTCGGAATAATTTGCTTTTCCCTTGCACGAATAAGGAGTTTCATAATAATATCTTTTTGGAAAATATTTTACTTCTCCTAAAGCTCATGACGAAAAAAAACATCTTTAGGCCAACAAAGAGAAAAATGTTGTGATAATATTCCTCTAGAATAAGTCATTTTTTCCTATGCCAAGAAAATACTAATGCCCTCTAAAGTAACTGAAGGTTAAGGAAAACTTATCTAAACAAAAGTTAAGAAAAGAAAATCATGCTAAGCCATGAGAAAACCAATACCCAACAAGGTAAACAAAGGTTAAGGAAAGACCATGACAAACAAAAACTAAGGAAAAACTAAGGCAAAAGCTAACTAAGGAAAACAAAAGCCAAAGCCAACAAAAGAAAGTCAAACTAAAGTATGACCAACCATATACAAGGCAAGACAAAAATGAGTCATTCTAAACCAAGGCATAAAATATTTGCTTACCAAAATCTCAGAGTAAAAATAAAGATTTTGGTAAACCATTCCTGGACTAACTGGAATGCGTATGAAAAATTCACATTTTCGCTTATAACTTTGGTTTACAAAAAAATAAAAATAAAAAAGAAAAGAAGTTGCAGAAACTGACATTTCCTCTCAAAACTTTAGTTCAAGGGAAAAGCTCAAAGAATAATTACCATTTCGTCCTGAAACTTCTATTTAGAGGAAGAATTCAAAAAGCTAACATTTCATCTAGGAATTTCAATTCAGAGGAAATAATTCACTTTTTCCTAACTCAATAAGAGAAAGATTCATTGACACATTCCTTCCAAAATATATCTAAACGCCCAAGGTATAGTCCTTTCCAAAGGGCTACGTGGTCAATCGAACAAAAGTCATAACTTCTTATTTTAATCAAAGCATTTTCTAAAGAAAATACATTTGTTAGGGGTGTAGTGTAGGTGCCATATTCCAAAAGGCACTTAAACATGTCATGTGTCCATCTTATTAGATAACAGAAACTATTTCGGGATAAATAACACCCAAGCAAATCTGGGGTAAATAACACTCAAGCTACTCCGAGGGAATAACATCTAAGGAAAAAAAATCTTCCGAAGCTTATAAAAATGGCAAGAGGGGGGAATTAATTATGCAATCCATTAGCCTAAGGAAATCACATCCAAATGTCATACGAGTAAGGAAATATAAAGGGTATGAATAATTCTCTAGATCATATTCACCTCCACATGTACATGAATGATGGGTGACACATGTCGTTAGATTGAGGGTTTAAAACAAAACTCTAAATCCACATCACTTATCATCTATAAATAGAGACATATCTCTAAGAGAAAAAAAGGGTTTTTGTCCTAAAAAAAAACATTGTTCATATCTAGAGAGAGAAACTCATCTTCTCTATTTTTCTTCTTTCTTTAATCTTAATCAAACACTAACTTGGGCGTCGGAGTGCCTTTTTCAGGTACTTACTCCTTCGAATTCGAGGTCAAGGCTCGTGATAAGTTCTCCACAAGTTACAAATACGTGTGAAGGTAAACAATTCCAGCCACCTTCAGATGGGGGATAAAATGACCAATTTATATAAGTAAGAATTAGCTTGGTTGATAGGTGGAAGAGACAATAACCAATATATATAGGTGAGGAGATAGCTCTTCTTAGCTTTGAAAATCAAGCTCCAAAGAGCTAGGGAGCAATTGTTATCGGGAAGAGTAAAGCATGTAAAGCCATGCACAAAAGCCAATGGAGCATAGAGGATGGAGTATAAAAAATAAAATAATTAATTAAAGTGAGCAAACAGGGAGAATGGGACATGGAGTATGAAAAGTCAAATAATTAATTAAAATGAAGTATGCACATATAAGATAAAGTGATGGTGAACAACAAAAAAAAAATCTAAAAGCTTCAGAAACTAACTTTGAGAATAAGATAATATAAACTCTGAATCAAACTCTAATTAATAGTAGAAGCAAATCAAAATAAGTAGACATTAATGACTTATAATACTAAAAAATTTGTATTATAAATAAAAAATCGTTAAAGGAATAAAAGAGGGGACACTTGCAAATAGCTAAAACAAATTTATTGTAATTTTGTTTTAATTTCTTAGTTGACGAGAACAAGCGTTAATATTACTTACCCTTCAATGCATCAATACGTAATTAAAAAGCCATTAAAGTGATTGAACAGATGCTTTTAATTTTTTGCTTTGAGCCGCCAATCAATCATGCATGCCGTGGAATACAATTCATAACATACATAGTCAAGTCAACTAGCAATATGCCAATATATATAATTTGGACAAAAGAGCCAAGTCATCATGCATGCCGTGGAATATAATTCATAACATGCATAGTCAAGTCATCTAGCAATATACCAATATATATAATTTGGATGAAAGAGCCAGCTAGCTAGCATGATTTTTCAAATTTTATAGATAAGAAACCAAGAATTAAGAAGGAGAGTTTTTCTTTACATACATACACACATACAAACACATATATATATTGTTGATGCTGAAATTTGGTCGAGACGATCAGCTACTTGACAACAGACCCTTGCATCAACATTAAATTTGTTTAGTGGGGAAGTAGTTTGTTAATCTGAATGAAAATCCTTTAATTATGAACAAATAATCTGTGACCTGATGATTAGTCAGCACTTGAAACCACAAAAGATAGTAAGAGGCGCTGTAAGTTTTTTCAGCGTTAACCCTCCGACGATCAAGTCAGTTTATGAATTTTATTAAAAAAATAAAATATATAAATGAATAGTTTTTGATTTTTTTTTTGTAAAGATAGGTGAAGACTCTTTAGCAGCGAAAAATGTAAAAAATAAAAGATATCATAGAGAGAGAGAGAAGTTCAACTCCCTTTCCTTTGAATTTTATAGGATTTTATAGATGTTAGAATCCTCCCCCTATAATTCTGAGGAAGATCACTAATTTTCAACCCACTAAGAATATGGTCCCTACTATTTCGGAGAAAGTAAGTGAGGTTCGTTTTGATTGAGTCTTGCTTCTTGGTGACTTAGTCAAATGTCTCTTCAAAACCCATCTGGTCGAGATAATTGGAATTACCTCTTGGTTAAGGTGACCCACTCGAGGTCACCAGATTTATCTTCTAGTCGAGGTGATGTGCTCAAGTCACCAAATAACCTCCCGGTCGAGGTGATTTGCTTGAAATCACCAAATAACCTCCTGGTTGAGATTGTCTGCTCGAGATCACCAAATAACCTCCTAGTTGAGATTGTCTGTTTGAGGTCACCAAAATTATCTCCTGGTCACCTATAAGTTCTTTTGCTAACTTTTCATTTTAAGGAAAGCATGATAATATTTGAGCAAATATTTTATCACGATCACCCTATTTTATTCCCCAAACATATGTATGTGTGCACACACGCGCGCACACACATATATATGTATGTATTTTATTTCTCATGGGAGTGCTCTTATTTTTTATAAATATATGGATAAGTTATGAAATCATATAATTTAATAAAGTCAATGCAGATGCGCTATTAAGTTATATGACTTTATAATTAATTAAATACGTACTTTATTAAATTATATAGCTTAAAAGTATATGGCATGAAAAAATTGGACACCCGCGCCCAAGAATTTATATATAGAAAGAGAGAGTGAGAGAGTACATCAAAATACCCAATCAATCCAATCAATATCATCAAATAGATGCATATGCATCCTATATGTCCAAGAAAACAATCGAGTCCGTAGTCTGCACCACATTCGAAGTTGAAGTGTTTTCTTTTTTTCCAAAACCGCGTCTTTTTTTAGTCCCACCACACGTACATTATCTCTTCTTTATCTTAGCTATGCTGGCTAGCTAGTTTGTCCATACTTCAGTCTTTTTATTCTTTGTTTATATGTATGTTTCTTTTAACAAGATAATCATAGTTTACAAGATTGTAATTAGAAAGCCAAATGTGACCGTACGTAGAGTTTAAAGGTTAGATTACTCACCATTGGCTCTCATGCGATAAGAGTTCGATATTCACCATGTGTACACGTATCCCCTGAGCTGACTGGCTTCCAAAAATTGATCAAATGCATTTAAAATGAATTGTTTCTTTTTTTTTCCCGATAAGGCATGTGTACGAATCAATTTACGTTGATCAATTTCATAATTGCTTATCAACAAGAAATGTCAGTTGTTTAACTGTTTGCTCGAAAAGACAAACAATTAATAGAATTATCGGCATTGGGAAGTGAGGCGAGGGGCATCCATGGATGGCAATAGCAGAAGCCCTTTTCGCTTTCCATACGCTGTTTTTATCTGCGAAGCGCGTTTACTAATTTAACATTCAACTTCTAGACGTGTCAATTTTTCACACTCTGAAAACTATGCAGGCTGATTTTTAAATGGACAAGTGGCCACTTGCCAGTTGGCTTCGACTTTCTGTCGGTGAGAGTTAATAAACTGCATACATTACACATATATTTAATTAGTTTAAATTAAATTCAAAAGCACGACATTCTTGTCCTCATTGGGGGAGTATTTGACTATAAAAATTCGATATGATTCGTTCACACCACTCTTGACGTACAAATGATACGTACATGCAAGACAAATGTCCCCTCAAAAATAGGAAACTCAACAATTCCTTCTCTCTCTTTTGTTATTTAATTAGTCTTTTTCTTAACAGTAGGGGTGGATAAAATCTAAATGTATAATTTCATTTAGGAGGCTATCGTGACTAATAATATTAATATTTGAATAAAGTATAAAAATTTGAGCTTAGACATAAAATAGTACAGAGTTATGATTAAATAACACTAACTAGTCTAATTAATGTGCAAGTATGTGAAAACATTCTTTTGTTCTATGATTTTTTAAAGCTACAAGAACTTTTAGATTCAAACGGTACATTTTAAGATACAAATGTCAGATTAGATTTCACTAACTAGTTCTAATCTACTGTTAGCATTGTAGTTGGATAGTATGATACATTACTCAAAACTACATTTTAAAAACTTCAAGCCTCCCCCTACTCTACACTGAGAAGAGCTCTTTGTATCCCATATTTCTTGTTATGTATTACTTTCACATATCTCTTAAAAGTATATAGATTTCTAAATTAGATTTTAATTTTCAAGTATTATTTGTGTCCCCTAGCAAGGGATGGAAAAAAGAAAGAAAGAAAGAAAGAAGTACGTATGTCTAGTGATTATGAATTGCTGGAGTGGCCAGAAATGAAGCTGGAGTTTTTCGGCTCAACTTGGGTATTTTAAAGTAGATTTTTCGCTCCATGTGACCCACTGTCCAGCCCCCACCAGCGCAACTAATTAATTAAAAGGCAGTGCGTGTACCGTGGGTCACTGGGTTTGAACCAAAAATGAAAATACATATAAAAATAAATATAAAAACATTGTCTTAGTTGGTCAACGTTTTTCAACGCGTTTATTGTGATGTTCATATTATTTTAATGTGAATGATTTATGAAGTTCCTATTACATAATAGTAAGTAGTTGGGTGTTGTTTATAAATGATAAGTAGTAACTCACTCTAACAATGCACTTCCAGTTCCGGTTGCATTTGCATGCAGTACTTTCACTCTTAGAACATAACTGAGCTAAAGCTAAAGCAAGAGAGCCCAGAACGCTGAAGCTGCAGAGCACTCAATTCAATCCAAATGGCTTCTCTAATTATAATTCTAAAGCTGCTTCTTGCATCACATCTTCTCTTCATTTCTTTGGTTACCTTCTTTGGGTACGCAATTGCAGCCACTGCTAATAAGCTCCATGCCGAAGAAGGTACCAGACCAACTAATTAAACTCTTCAAAATTAGCTTAGCTTAATTTAAAACCTCATATATGTAATGTATGTATTCAATAAGTTATTCGTTCTTTGCAGTGAAGGCATTGAAGCAAATCGGAAGAAAACTGGGGAAAAAGGATTGGAACTTTGGAGTTGATCCATGCAGTCAGAAAGGGAATTGGGTACTGTCATCAGATGACAAGAAAGGCTTTGAGAGCAATGTAACCTGCGACTGCTCCTCTGCCACCTGCCACGTTGTAACAATGTACTCTTCTCTTCTCTTCTCTCCATCGTTATAATTATTTGCTCTTCCATTCTTTTGTGTACTACATATGTTAATTAAATACACGGGTGAATTAATTGAGTTGAAAGTCATACCATAACAATATACATATAACTAGTATTACCCTTTGAGTTTGAGATATGCGCTGACTAATAAGTGACCTCAAGAGTCCAAGTAGGTGTATATGATTATACATATATTTTTTTGTACATTTTTTTTGAAAAGGTTAGGCTATGTGATTAATTTCTTTTTCTGCAGTGCATTGAAGGCTCAAAATCTAACAGGAACTCTCCCGACTGAGCTTTCTAAGCTTCGCTACCTTAAACAACTGTAAGCAAATTCAATGATATATCTCCATTCAATACGAATAGGATGTTTGAAATATGTTCCTTAATTTAACTGCTTTCCAATTCATATAGGGACCTCAGCCGTAACTGCCTCACCGGTTCTTTCCCTCCACAATGGGCTTCTTTGCAATTGGTCGAGCTGTAAGCATTTTTAATTACTGTATTAATTCCCTCTTCATATCAACTTATCATGAAAATTGTTCAAGTTAAGATATATACAACAAATGCTTTTGTTTTATATGCGCAGCTCTGTGATGGGGAACCGCCTGTCTGGTCCGTTCCCAAAGGTTCTCACCAACATCACCACTTTAAAAAATCTGTATGTCAAAATATTTTTATAGCTTCTATTCAGTTCAACCTTTATCATTTCAGTTCAAATCTTACATATTCCATATTACAGGAGTATCGAAGGGAACTTGTTTACAGGAAGCATTCCACCAGATATTAGGAAGCTGATCAATTTACAGAAACTGTAATTCCTTTCTACTTTCATGTAAAACAAGTTGTCATAGGCCACCCAAATTTCTTGATTTGTAACAATGTTGCTAACATCTTTCTTCAGAATCCTATCATCAAATTCTTTCACGGGAAAATTGCCAGCGGAACTTACCAAATTGACCAACTTGAATGATTTGTAAGTAGGAAATAGCCTCATTCTTATATAACTTATGGGTGCTAAAAAAAGATATGGATGTACTTGTTCACTTATTGAAGTATGTTTCATATTTTGGACTAGATTGCAATTTAAACTCTAGTTACTGGTTGAATTTCCGAAGCATCTTCCATAACATGTTAAAATTAGACTATCCTTGTCAAATATTCTTCTTTGATGCACTTTCATAACATGAGGATTGTGATCAATCTGATTCTTTGATCTGCACCGAAGACACTAACAAGTAGGTTTTCATCTATTTGATGGATTCTAGGAGGATAAGTGACAATAACTTTTCTGGGAAGATTCCTGAATTCATCGGTAAATGGAAGAAGATTCAGAAATTGTAAGTTGCCTAACGGTATCTAATTTATGTTCCATTGGAGCTTTCAGGACAACTTTATAAGGCTACTTTTACAGGCACATCCAGGGTAGCTCTCTGGAGGGGCCTATACCTGCTAGCATTTCTGCCTTGACTAGCTTGACTGATCTGTACGCAATCCTAATTACATCTCCCTTTTATTCTTTTAAACTTCTTTTTTTGTGGAAAAGTGAGTTTATTAAGTTTTTTTGCCCCCCTTTTCCCTTCCCTTCAGGAGGATAAGTGACTTGCAAGGCAGTGAGTCTGCTTTCCCAAAATTGGATAAAATGAACTTGAAGACATTGTGAGTTAAATTTGCATGACGTTCTATTTTCTTCTTTTTCTTTGCCCTCTTCATTAAATGTGGTAATATTTACCATACAAACACACAGACACACTGAGTACTTGGATCAAATTGTGAAATGCAGGATCCTCACAAAATGCTTGATACATGGAGAGATCCCTGATTATATTGGGGATATGACAAAGCTGAAAAACATGTAAGTAGTCATGCTAATGGTTTAATTTAGCAAGTCCTTTACAATTGAAAGCTCTGTTTTGAATCCTTTTTGCTCCGGTGGGGCCATGATGCATGTTAACATCATTTTATTAAGATCAGAAGCTAAGGACAAGAAGCATATAATTCATTTCAGCCAATTTAACGCTAATGTGCCTTTTTCTGCAGAGCCAGATCAAAACACAGTTAATTCTGACTTAACAATGATTGAGTGATATTATTTCGTTCCAAATAAAATTTATGTACTTTTTTCTTTATCCTTGCAGAGACCTCAGTTTTAATAACTTGACCGGTGGAATTCCTACTACATTTGAAAAACTGGCAAAAACAAATTTCATGTGAGGGGATAGTCTGTTAAATTTTGGTTCCTAAAGAGTGGTCATGTTTTATAGATGCCAATATGAACCGTTTTTTTTTCATAGGTATTTGACAGGTAACAAGCTTACAGGACCTGTGCCTAAGTATATCTTCAACAGTAACAAAAATGTGTATGTATATTTTCATGCTTCCATTTCCAATTTTGCTTCTAAACAGTTGACAGCATGAAACAGCCATCTTAAAATAATTGAATGCATATTTTTCAGTCTTGAAATAATCTCATGCCAACTGATGCATCCTTGACATTTCCCTTAGAAAATTACACGAAAAGTATTTTGGTTGTTTTAGCAGAATGAGGGAACATACTTGCTGATATTAGACTTCATTTTTTATCTACAGGGATATATCTTTAAATAATTTCACATGGGAAAGCTCAGATCCAATTGAATGTCCTCGAGGGAGTGTGTGAGTGTAATTTAACATATATCTTCTATCATTTATGCATCCTTATATCTATGGTGACTTGGTGAGTGAGTGAGGTGAAGCATTTACCCTTTTTTTTCCAGGAACTTAGTTGAGAGCTACTCCTCACCGCGTAATAAATTGTAAGAATCTTGTGCCCATATTTCTACATATTTTACCTGGCTGTAAGAAAAGCTTACTTATTGCTTATAATCTTCATATGATTGCCCTCAACTTTGTTTATTCGATTAAAAAATCTATACTTATTGTGGACTCTTGAAAATACTCCCTATTTATTATTTTATATGCTGCAGAGATAAAGTTCATCCATGCCTAAGGCAGAACTTTCCTTGCTCTGCTCCTGCTGATCAGTGTAAGTTACTTCGGGCTTCGAAAATCCTCTGTATTTGCTTGAACTTCAAATTTTCAGTCACTGAATTAAAGAATAAAGACTGTAAAATTGTTTTCTTGAAAAGTAATCCATTTGACAGCTTAAAGGTATCCCAAAACATGAAATTTGAGAGTAGTTGTTGTCGTGAGTGTGAAGGATTAAGAGTGAGAAGTTATGTTCTTTTATAATCCCATATATGATTCAAAAATGAAATTCTGTCCGGACTGAAAATTTGGAAGCAACCAGTAGCCACATTTGCTATGGGTTGATTTATCTGGGCATTTTTTTCTTTCTTAGCTCACAATTTCTCTGTTGAAACGTAAATACACACAGATCATTACACCTTGCACATTAACTGTGGTGGTGCGAAAATAAATACTGGCCACACCAATTATGAAGCTGATATGGAAGCAAGAGGCGCTTCTATGTTTTACTCATCCGGCCAGTATTGGGCATTTAGCAGCACTGGAAAATTCATGGATGACGATACTGACTTAGATAACTATATTCGAACCAATACATCAACTCTTTCTAAGGTATCTGCGGTTGACTTGGAACTGTATAGAACGGCACGTGTTTCTCCACTCTCACTCACTTACTATGGGCTCTGCCTTGGGAATGGAAATTACACCGTTAGACTTCACTTTGCAGAGATCATTTTCAAAAATGACAGTACATTTAACAGTCTGGGAAAGCGTATATTTGATATCTACATCCAGGTTACTATATAAGTATACAAACTCTTTTTTGTTTTTTCCTCCATAAATTTTTCGTACTGATTTATTATTGTTTGAACATAGGAAAAGTTGGTCAAGAAGGATTTTATTATTGAGGATGAAGCTGGCGGTACAGGTATCCCCATTGTCAAGAATTTTCCTGCAGAAGTGACAAGTCACACGTTAAAGATCCACCTTTACTGGGCTGGAAGAGGGACAACTGGCATACCATTACGAGGAACTTATGGTCCTCTAATTTCTGCTATATCAGTAAAGTCAAGTAAGTTATTGTATTTTCATCATAGTTGATATTTATTTTACAAATCTTCATGCTTGAATGGATGAAACCTCAACAATTTTGTAGTTTCACAATTGATTTTAAGCACATCCATCCCCTTGGCAGTTTTCGTTGGAAAGGAATTAATTACATGGGATGTCTTTATTCAGCACAATGCTTTAGTAATATGATATGTTTGGCTTCTTTTTTTTCCCCAATTATATAAACAAGGATTCGTTGTGACTAGGCCAAGGAAGAATTTTAAGATACCTATTCAGTTTTTGACACTGAAAGTTAGAGTGCTCGTGCTAATACTCTTTTACAGTAAACTTGTCCCTTTCATTTACTGATTGGAAATAAATTGTCTCTTCTCATACAGACTTTAAGCCCCCTGTAGTTCACAGCAAGAAGAATCACGTGATGATAATGGCTGCAATAGTGGGTGCATCAGTATTACTTGTCCTTTTGATCTTGTTTATCATGCGTTGGAAAGGATGGCTAGGCGGCAAAGTTTCTGCAGATAAAGGTGTGTGGTTATTGATTTACTTTAATCTATCAGCATCTGCCCATATGTTATATTTTCTGAAGATTAGAATACTGATTCAGTGCATTTTTCAATTTCACTATCATTAGTTCTTGGCAAATATTATAATCTATATCTCTAAATTAAGTTGTACATGTTATGAATTATGGAATTCCGGCATATGGGCATTCCAGAAAAATAATCAGTACTTGTCATCTCTAAGTACTATTATTATGAGTACCTGTTGGTTGACATTAATACTGAATTATTTGCAGAGCTGAGAGGCCTAGATCTGCAAACAGGATTATACACACTAAGACAGATTAAGGCTGCAACAAACAATTTTGATCCGGCAAACAAAGTTGGGGAGGGTGGTTTTGGTTCAGTCTACAAGGTAAATGTTATGCTTTGTTAAGTTGCGTGCCCTATCTATACTTTCTAAGATTAAAAAAAAAAATGAGTAGCTGGCAATTTTGGATTGTAGGGTATATTATCAGATGGAACTGTAATTGCTGTAAAGCAGCTCTCCTCAAAATCAAGGCAAGGAAATCGTGAATTTGTAAATGAAATAGGGATGATATCTGCACAGCAACATCCAAATCTTGTGAAACTCTATGGATGTTGTGTTGAAGGAAATCAGTTGCTGCTGGTCTATGAGTACATGAAAAATAATTGTTTATCCCGTGCTATCTTTGGTAAGCTTAGAATTTTCCATATATCCATATATGCCACATTTCCCCAAGGCAATATTCAAATTCTTATCATCTCAGCTGCAAATAGTATTGATTTTCTTTTTCTAACTCTTGACAGGAAAGGATACAGAATACAGATTAAAGCTAGACTGGCCTACTAGGAAAAAGATTTGCATAGGCATAGCTAGAGGTTTGGCTTACCTCCATGAAGATTCTAGGATAAAAATTGTGCACAGGGATATCAAGACGAGCAATGTCTTGCTTGACAAGGATCTCAATGCTAAAATTTCTGATTTTGGTTTAGCAAAGCTTTATGAAGAGGATAAAACTCACATCAGCACACGAGTTGCTGGGACCATGTAAGTTCTTCCATAAAAATATAGGAAACGTTTTTCTTTCTTCCAATTGAATGTCTCTATTGGATTCATGACAACTATCAAAGCCCTACATCATTTTCCCACAGACTTAGTGTAATTTATTCTTTTGGGTGGGTGACTTTGCAACCTTTTCTGAATACTTACTGTATTCTGCAGTGGTTACATGGCTCCCGAGTATGCAATGCGTGGATACTTAACAAGCAAAGCAGATGTTTATAGCTTTGGAGTTGTCACATTAGAAATTGTCAGCGGAAAGAGCAACACCAACTACAGGCCTAATGAGGATTTCGTTTACCTTCTTGACTGGGTAAATATTTTGCTTGTAAATTTATATTATTAAAAGCAAATGACTATTCAGTCTTTTAATTTCTTATTACTTTAACATGCTGCATGCATATCATATCCCTGCATGGTTTCATTCAGGCCTATGTTCTCCAAGAAAGAGGAAATTTATTGGAGCTAGTTGATCCAAGTTTGGGCTCCGAGTATTCATCAGAGGAAGCAATGGCAATGCTTAATGTGGCTCTCTTGTGCACTAATGCATCTCCAACTCTTAGGCCAGCAATGTCTCAAGTGGTGAGCATGCTTGAAGGTCGTACTGTCGTTCAAGACCTGCTCGCAGATCCTGGGTTTTTAGCTGTTAATTCTAAACTTAAGGCCGTAAGAAGTCATTTCTGGCAACGTCAGAGCCAAACCCTGAGCATCTCTAGCTATGATCCCATCACTGATTGCTCAAATTCAAGCATAAAAACAGGAGATAGTGTCCTTTTGAGAGAGAGTTTGGTTCAGCATGATGAGTAAATGATCTTTCTATGTGTAATAATGTCGAGAGAAAAAAGGTCTCTTTCTGTATAGTCTCCGAGTATTTTAGCAATTTAACCTTTTTGAACAGAAAAAATCGGAAAATGTATGAATAAAACAGCTTCAATTGTAAATTACAGCTGAATTTTGAGAATTTGATTACATATGACCATCTGTATGAAAATAGTAATCAAACCATTAAGTATTTATATTATTATTAAAGCAAAAAGCATAAGTCCAACAAAGAAAATTCCTGAAAATAACTTTCCATTGTTGTATGGACTCAAATTCTCGACTTTACGAATACAGGGAAGAGGTGCCAGTTAATTCAACTAAAGGGTTGACAATAATGGATGACTTTTTTTATTGCATTTGGAATTACTATACATAATCATAGTCCTAGCATAGGGCATAAGACTGAATATTTATTTCTAATATAAGCTGACCAAATCACATAAACTTCCAGGTGTTACCTGCTACATATAAGATGACCAAGTAATCCATATCAAATTACCTCTGCCGTGACACATTATTCGATTGGGCGTGGAAAGACATTATGTCGAATCCATGTAACAGTCTATCCGACAAGTGCCTTGACTTCGGAGTTGGGACTCAGATATCCCCCAATTGCTTGAGGGATAGACTAATCACACCCCCCTTACAATGTGGGCGCATTTAAAAATTTTGGATTACATGCCTCTCTTGTTTGGATTGAAGATTTTTCACTCCTAATATGCTTATACTCCTAATATTTTTTAATAATAATAATTGTTTGGGTGGTTAAAACACCACTACTTGATAAACGTCCTTGTTTTATAAGCAATCCTCGAGAGGAGTGGTACCTCGAGGTAGTAGTCATCTGCTCTTATATATGAGGACGATCGAAGAATCCATGAGAAGAGTCAAAATCAGGTCGATCCAATGACTCAGTCAAAGTTGTCTCAGTAAAATTAGGCACGATGCCCACATCCAGACAGTTACCACGTTAACCCCCCAACTCACCCATTACCCAGTAAACACGTTCAACTAACCCACTAAAGTCTACGAGTTAATGGTGGCGCGGCATCTTTGATTGCTTATAAAAGCCCTGCAAAATCTAAGTCAAGGGAAGACACTTCTTTGTGGGGGGAGGGGAAAACTTTGTCTCTCTAATTTAAGAAATTTTACTTTTTGAATAACTTTTGTTCTTGTGAGGAATTAAAATCTTCACTTAAAATAGTTACAATTGAGCCACTGAAAGCGTGGCACAAGTTTTTTACAGGACCCGAGAACTGACTTGAGTATTGGAGGTTATCACCGGAAAAACATCTGGTCTCCCTTTACTTTTTTTTGTCTTTGCATGTGAAGTCTAGGTGTCCGCGGTCATCAAAACTTTCTCAAGAAAGCCAATTTGAGTGGCATCGTCTCCCCTGAAAATATAAATTCATGTGTTGACATAATCACCTGGTCATAATAATGATCTCGAATAGATTATTGCATGAACAACAACAACAACAACAATAACCTCGAATGTTATTTTGCTTCTTATCATTAAAAATTAAATGAGTAGGCCTTTTGATATCTCTCTAAATTCCTTGTAAAACCTTTTTTAATTGTAATTACCTAAATAACTAAATATTAATTAATTGATTTATTGTTTTGAAATTAAGGAAATTCAATTAAACACAAAACGCCTGAATAAATTATTGTTTCAATAAACTTTTTACATCCCTTAAATAAATTACTTTTTAAAAAACTTCTTACACCACCTTATTTCGTAATTTATATTTTAATTTTTTAGAAAAATTTTATAAAAGTTTAGAGTTATGAATATAAAAACTACGTAACAAAAAGAAAATGATGTAAGTTTTAGGATTTTTATATATTTTTATAAATAAAAACTCAAAATAATTACTCTTTTAGGGTAAAGTTTTATAGTATGGTGGTTTACGTTAATTTATGGGCTTGTATTTAAAAAGTAACCTAAGGTTTCGTTTGGCACGCTGGATTGGATTAGACTAATTATTAGGATTGGATTAGATTAAGTTGGATTGGATTAAGTTGGATTATATTATGTGTTGTATTATGTTTGGTACTGAAATATAAGTGTGCAACCCAAGAGGGGGGGGTAAATTGGAATTTTAAAATTTATCCTAACAAATCCACACAACAAGCAATCTAATGTCTTAATAAGAATTGAAAGCAATAAGTTTAACAAAATCACAATAATTAAAGAGTAAGGGAGAAGAGAAACAAACACACGAATTTTTACGTGGTTCGGCTATCTCTGCCTACGTCCACGCCTCCAAGCGATCCAAGCTTAAGGATTCAACTATCCAAGCCTTTCCAAGGCTTCAACCAACTACAATTGACTTCAAGGTGTCAATGAACCTTTACAACAAGAGATTATATCTCCAATCTCTTCACCCCAAGTGTTTCCCACACTTGTACACTCACAAATTGATGAGAAATGAAAAATACAATAATGAATCTCTCTTTAAGAGTGGATATACAAATTGAAGAACAAAGATGATTTTATGAATGATGATTCACGAAGTTGAAACTCAATATATGTTGTGTGCACTTGTTCTTGCTTGTTTGGATTACCAAAAATGAATTGGTTTTGAGTTTATATACTTTGAACTCAAAAACTAGTCGTTACTCACATTATGGGCAATCCGGTTTGCCGTTTATGGAATCCGGTAAGCCGGATTTTTGTTACCGTTAATGCAAAATTCAAAATTTTGCCTATCCGGCTTGCTGGATTCTGAATCCGATAAGCCGTTTTCGTTTTGGGTGCATTCTGCCCAGTTTTCGGTTTTCCGGATTTTGTATCCGGTAAGCCGGATGCTACAGTAACCTGCTACAGTGCACTATTTTTTAAAATTATAGTTTGACCATAAAATTTTATAAAACTATACTACGGCCCAAAAAGTTATAAAATTTTACAAATAAGTCCAATTTCGGAATTTCTAAATAATAATTTGTCAATCCAAAAACTTTCTGAAATTATGATATAACCCAAAACGCTATGACACTTTTCAAATAGGTCCTTTATCAAAATTTCAAGCAATACTTGTTTATTTCAAATTATTCAAAATTCTTTCAATTAAACCATAAACTTTGAAAAACAACCAATTTTATAAAATCATTTTTCCATTAAATATGAAACATTTATAATGTGAAAATAATGATTTATTTAAAAAGAATAAAAACAATCAATTTCATAAAATCATTTTTTCATTAAATATAAAACATTTATAATATGAAAATAATGATTTATTTAAAAAGAATATTAAATAATTTGAGCTTAAAACATTAATCAAACTTAATCTTGTTTGTTATCATCAAAATCAATATTATGGAAACATATATGTTAACAATCTCCTCCTTTTTTTTATGATGACAAACATTTCATGTATTTAAACAATCATTTTTCATAAAATCATTTTTCCATTAAATATAAAACATTTATAATGTGAAAATAATGATTTATTTAAAATATATAAAAAATAATTTGATCTTAAAAGATTAATCATTCTTAATCTTGTTTGTTATCATCAAAATCAATATTATGAAAACATAAATGTTAATAGGTACAATATTAGATTGGACAATGTTAAATCATATTTAAATACAAAAAAATATTTATGAATATTTAAGAGTAATAATTAAAATTAATTTAAAAGTAATTAACAAGAGCATTAAATATGTAGTAAATTAGTTATTGGGTAGTCATAATTATAATAAACAAATATAAATTAATAAAACTATTTAATTATTTAATTAATTTTTATTAGATATTTTAGATATATTTTATTTTATCAAAAATTTAGCAAATAATGCATAAATAAAATCAATTATTTACTTGTATTATTAATTTTCATGATTATTTTTAATATTACATTGGTGATTATTAAATTTAATACAATCAATTATTATAACGAATTATTAAATAGTTAATTTTATTGGAGTAAAAGTACCAATTTAATTAGACTATAAAAAAAAATAAAAAATAAATTCAAGTAAATCATGAATAAAATAATTAATTAATTAATTAAATTTTAGGTTACAAGTAAAAAATAATGTTATTTATGAAAGAAATATGAATAAATCTTTTTCTCTTATCCTAATCCCATCTAAATCCACTTATAAATTGGGATTGTTAATCCTATGATTTAAGGACTAAATTTAAATTTAGTCCTCCCTAATCCAATCCAAACAAATAGCCAAACATTAAATAAAATATTTAATCGCAAAGTTAATCTAATTTTATATTTAATCCTAACTCCCAAACATAACCTAAGGGTATATTAGAAAATAAAGTTCAGAAGGGGGTTATGAGAATTTTAGAGGAGTGTTATGAGTTCTACGATAATGAAATATGAAGGATCCTAAGCAAGGCCCAATCTTAGTCGATCCAAAATTTCAACTAATTGAATTAATATGTTCGGCTTTGATTTAGCCCAAAAATGATTGGGCTTATTGTTAAATATTTGCACTTGAAAAAGCCTACAACTCGAATTTAAAACGCGAAACACCAATTTTACTCTTATTTATATTTTTTTATTTATTGGTAATATAATATAATTAATTTACTTGAGTTTTATAAAAAAATTATTAACTACGATAAATGACACATTATTTAAGACAAAATTTAAGATAAAAATTTTAAAATATCTATAATTACTCAAAAGATTTGTAACTACATTATATTCTTCTAAGCCTTTCATGTTTTCTTAAATATTTATTAACACTCCAAGAATTCTAAATCAATTTTAAGTAACTGTTTAATTAGTGGAGTGATCCAAAATATTCATTGATTAAAATACACGAAACATTAGGGCAGGGGCTTAATTATCACAAATCAATTTCTCGAATATACATTATCCTTTGTTAAAAAAAATTATTCTTTTTTATAAATTTATTTTATTCTACTTTCATTGTAATCTTTGAGGTTTTTAATGATATGGTTAATAGTCCTTTCCATTAAAAAAAAAAGATTCTCAAATATTTATTAAAACCTTTAAATCATTAAATCACAATTAACGTTATTTGACAATCATTTTATGAAATAATCTCAAGGTCTAATGGAAAAAAAAAATTGTGATTTATCTCAAATATTCCAAAATTTTAAAGTAGGTAATATGAAAAAAGATTTTCTTATTTTTTCTAATTAATTTATGATAATTATTTTAATTACCTTCAAGTCATGTTTAGATGCTAGGATTATAGGTAGAATTGGACTAATTTTTGGGACAAAATAAACTAATTCAGTCCTAGGCATATTTGACTGCCATAACGAGCTGATTTAGTATAAATCTTAGTTCAAAAGTAGTGAGACTATTAATTCCATTTCGATTTGGGTTTAAGTAAGGTGTATTCAAACTGTTATTCATATAAATTAAATATAAAAAAATTAATTTCATAATTTATTTTAACTATAATTTTATATTAGATCATATATCAAATTGTTAATTCAAAATTTATTTACACTAGTATTGAACATAAAATTAAATATAAATTTTTTATTCAATAATGTATTAAAAATAATATTGAAAATTAAACATAAAAATTATTTACTATTTACCTACAATAATATTAAATATTAAACTTAATAATTAGTAATATAATTTAAAATAAATATTAAATAGTTATTTGTCTTTCTTAAATTATTATATTTAACATAATTCCCGCATTGCAACAAACAAAAATAGTAACATAATTCAATTTAATCCTAATACTTTTCAATAAAATCTTAAAAGTTAATTCAGTTGAATACGTAACCCAGTAATATTAAAATGATATTTTTATCTTTTATACAAAATTCCTAATTTACTTTAACTGGACGTTGGCTTTACGTTAAAGTCCCCCTCTTCTTCCTCTCTCACTTCTCAGCTTCGCTTGGATCTAATCTCTATTTGAGATTCAGATCTCTTCGCAGTTAAAAATTCAAATTCAGTAAACTAAACTTGAATTGTTTCCCCCAAAAAAAAAAAATCAATTATCACTGTTTGCAAATAAGTATTATACACAAATGGCGGCAATCGCAGTTCACCAGTTTGCTCAGTGCATCACTTGCCATGCCTGGAGTCCCGATCACGCAAGTAAGTCTTTTTTCGTTGAATTTTCAGATGCATTTAATTATACACAATTCTGAGTATTAATTTGAGTAATTATTTATTTATATGTTCGCTGCAGTGGTTGCATTTTGTCCAAATAATAACGAAGTTCACATTTATAAACTGATTCAAGAAAAGTGGGAGAAGCTTCATGTTCTTCAGAAGGTACTATTTTTTTAGTTTTATATTCTTCTGAACAGAATTTGCCCTAAATTTTAGCTTTAAATTTCACTTTATGTGTAGCTGTGAGTGAATAACTATCTATCTAAAATTCAACAAAAATTAAATTGAAAAAAATTTATGTTTCTTTCCCTGGCAATATTTTACATTAATGCTTTCAGTATAATAAGATAAGATTATATTCTTCAAAAAATTGGAATATCCCTGTTGGTTACTAAAAAGATTTTGATACTATGTATCACAATTCTTTTTCTTTTTTTCATTCCGTCAGTTTATAGAGATTATAATGTCTAGGTCTATATTTATTTGGTTTTTTCTATTCATTTCTGTGGCAGCATGACCAAATCGTTTCTGGGATAGACTGGAGTGTCAGGTCAAACAGAATTGTGACTGTATCTCACGATCGGAATTCGTAAGTGCCTCCGTCATTTGAGTTGGCAGTACAACTCTTCTTCTGTATTTGATTCAATGAGAGAAGACATCTTAGCATCATAGTTGTGTGCTTGCCCGCAACCTGTTCCCTGCTTCTCAAGTCTTAGACAAGTGCATACAAACTAGGGGTGACAATTTTCCTTATCCTTTATATCCAATGTTTTTATTTTGCTTGCTTAATTCCTAGTTTTCTTTTCAGGTATGTGTGGAACCAAGAAGGATCAGAGTGGGTGCCAACTCTTGTTATCCTTAGGCTAAATCGGGCAGCACTTTGTGTTCAGTGGAGTCCTAAAGGTACTGGAAACCTATTGTTTACTTAAGTACTGTTTTTCATTCGCTTATCTTGCCCAAATGGCATGTAAGACATTGATTGAGAGAGCGAGCTCAGAACTGGATTAAGTTTACATATTTTAGACTTGGAAAATAAAGAAAATAATTACTGGAAAAGGAATATGTACGTTTTTGCATGCGGTTCTGGCGGTTTTTTGGGTTCGTGAGAAGAAAGTTTAGAACAATCTAGCAATGTCCTTCTGTCATAGCATCTGGACGTTAGATGAAATTTGGATGGAACAACCAGACTTGTTCATATTTATTTTGATTAACCCATGCTGGTCCTTGGGGGATGGCCAACCCAGTTGTCAGGATGCAGGGGGGATCAAGAAACTTGATTCATAGGGGACAGTACCATAGTAAAAAATAATAACTTACGAAATTCACCCTAATATCAAATTTTGTTTACAAAATTGCCCCCACTCCGGGGTAATTTTTCCAGAACTTTATAGGAAATTAAAGGGAATTTATTTTTGAGTGGGTTCAATTGCCCCCAAACCCTGTAATATAAATCCGCGGCTGTCAGGATGGTTGCCAACTCTTGTTTACACATTTAGAGTTGAAAATTAATGTTCCATTAAATTTTTATCTGAATTTCTATTATAAAATTTGACTGTAAATTTAATTTTTTTCTTAACTTGACAATGATGATTAATTCTAATGAGTTACCACCGTTTTTATCTCTCAGAAAACAAGTTTGCTGTTGGGAGTGGTGCTAAAACTGTTTGTATTTGCTACTATGAGCAAGAAAATAACTGGTAACAAAGCTTTAATTTGCAGCTTCTCTCTCTACTTTTCTGTTTATATGCTGGGTTGAGCATGTCAATATATGGAATTCTGCTTTATTTTTGTGTAAATGCAGGCTTAACTTGTTTCTAACTTTATGAACTTGCATTGGGTAATTGTCCTTGAATTTCTTCGTAATGTCCCCACAGCTGTTGGATTCATAGTCCTTGCATACCATTTTGGCTAGACCTGTTTAGTTACTATAACTCATATAGGTTGATGATATATTTGTCCCTTCTTGGTTCTTTTATCCAGGTGGGTCAGCAAACTCATCAGGAAGAGACATGATTCATCTGTGACAAGTGTTGCTTGGCATCCTAACAATGTGAGTATTTCCTACTTCTTTTGCTTTTTGCAAGTATGATTTCTATTAAGAGTTCAAATGGAACTTCTTGTTTGTGTGTATATATTGTTCAATTAAGTTATCATAAGTGCTAGGAAGATCTAAATTATGTCATGGTGTTATTTTCTCTTTATATTGCAGGTTTTTCTTGCTACCACTTCAACAGATGGAAAATGCAGGGTCTTTTCCACCTTTATAAAAGGTGTTGATATAAAGTATGTTCAATAAGATTACAAGACATTATCTGTCTATTAGTTGTTCATTCTCCTCTCTTTCCCTTTTATATCATTACTATTTACTAAAGGGTTTTTCCATGCATCGATCCAGGGAAAAAAAGGAAGGCACTTCCTCAGACACAAAATTTGGAGAGGTTTAATATCTGTTCCTTTTGCCCTTGGAGAACTAAATTTTTAATTTGCATTGAATTGTGTTGGGAGAACGTGTGCATCTAAAGTTTCTTTGTGGATGCTTATTTTTCTTATAGTGAAAAAGAAAAAGAAAAAGAAGGATAGGTCTGTTAAAGACTACTTTTGATTTCTTATGGTGTTTTAAATCTATAATTTGTTAGATAAAAGCATTGATACGTGATCTTCTCTCTACTTGACTATACTGAATATTTGTTGGTCCTGAGACAACTTTGTTAGCAATTTTATATTAGTGAGCCAGTAAACTATTGCATTCCTGTATAAGTTGGAAAGTGACTCCTTCAATGCAGGAAACATGTTTTTGTTTCCAGTATTTTCATGTATTGTGCGTGTTCATGTCTTTGTTTGCTGAATTTTCTGTTATTCAGTTTGCATTTAAATCTTACATTCTCTTAAATTATTGTGGCTTTAATGATTTCTTTTTCATTTGAAACAGCAAATCCTTCAGCTTGATCTCTCATTTTCTTGGGCATTTGGTGTCAAGTGGTCACCCAGTGGCAATACCTTAGCTTATGTAGGTCAGAAACATCTCTTTACTACTCATAATGGTTTGGCATATGTTGACCATAAATGTTTATCCTTAATTGCAAGTTATTGGCATTTTGGTAGTTTTGTTGTTGTTTAGTTTTATTACTGGCGAAATTAAGAGTTATATCATGTTAGAGGGCTTGAACTTACAAAGATGGCTTTCTCCTCATGTATCTGCAATCTTTTGATATTGTGCAGGCCATAATTCTATGATTTACTTTGTTGATGATGTCGGTCCTTCTCCTTTGGCCCAAAATGTTGCATTCCGTGATTTGCCTCTTCGTGATGTGGGTCAGCATCCTCTCTGCTCGCTTTTTGAGATACACTGTTTCTCTTTTAATTAGTTTCTAACTTCTTGTTACATATGGACATTGTGCATCCTCATGTGTTGTATTGTCAGGTTTTATTTGTTTCTGAGAAAATGGTCATAGGTGTGGGATTTGACTGCAACCCCATGGTTTTTGCAGCAGATGAAACAGGAATATGGTATGTAGGAATCTTACGTCTTACATCCTCTTTCATTCAATTTATATGGAATGGTGCTGTTCCTTATTTTCTGGGTTGGGATTGAAGTAGCTTCTATATTCATGTTTATTCTTCCTATAATTTAATTTAATTTTGCTTTTGTCTAGGACCTTCATTAAATTCCTTGACGAAAGGAAAACATCATCGTCAGGTCCAAAGTATGGATCACAGGTATGCATACAGTTAATTATCATTCTGATTGTATTTTTGACTAGTGAGAAAAATCTTTAGTTTTTTTTCTCTAAATAAAATTAGACTGTTTCTATAAGCTGGGAAATAATACAATATATGATATTGTATTATTACCTTCAATCCCATGAGCGCCATTATTAACATTATTTTTTAACTTCGTATGATTCCCTTTTCTCAAGTTTTGTTATATTTCTTTGTCGCCAGAAAAAAGGCAAAATTGCTATTAAAAGTATGAGGTTGCTTAGACATTATTGTAGTGTCAGGTAATTCAAGAGTATTATTTAAAAAAAGAAGCTGCCTAAATGGTTCAAACTTCCTAAGTCAAATACTGATTCAATGCTTATGGAGATTGTGGCATTGCATTATGCATTCCTAGGAAATTTATGGGTGTTAAATGGGAGCAATTATGTTAATATTAGATTGATTTTCTTATTTCCAGTTCTCTGAAGCATTTGGAAAACTGTATGGTCAATCAAAGTATGGTGTGGGCAATGATGCTGTTGAATCTTCAAGAACACGTGGAGGCGCTCACGTAAACTGCATAAAGTAATTACTTCATAACATTTATATACCATTACAGCTAATCTTTCACATTAACCAGCCATGCCTATTACTTCAGAATTACTTGGGATAGAATTTCAACTTCCTTATCAAAATTACTTATTCTGCTTCTTTATCTGGAAAATCCACTATCTCACTCAGTTCAGTTGATGAGCAAAAATCTGACCATGTGTTTTGGAAATTGTAGTTGCATTGTACCTCTCAGGGAGGCAGGGAGTTCAAGGATAACTCGTTTCACTACTTCAGGTTAGTGAAAATCTAATTTTTCAATTCTGCTTCCATCTGAGGGGCTTAGTTGTCTTTCTTGATGTTTACCATGGATCATCTCAGGATTGGATGGAAAAATAGTTACATGGGATCTGGAGAGCCAAGAAGATTTACTGAACTATCATCTATGAAGGTTGATCTTTATACATTTTATAGCACATGGGATCTGGGGAGCCAGGAAGATCTACTGAACTATCTATGAAGGTTGATATTTATACGTTTTACAGCAGACGGCTCTGAATGTATTTCGAGTGACATGGAAAACAATGATGTGATGCCGCGATGATGGATTTGTATATTAATTTGGTGAAGAACAGTAGTTGATATGTTTCCCTATTTGACAGTCAAAATTTTTCCACCTTCAGTTTGAGAGTTACAATTTACAGCAGAGCCTGTAATATATGTTCTCTAATCTCTCTCCAAACAGCTTTTTGCTTGGTTGTAGTAGAAGAAAGAAAGAAAGGGGAAAAAAAAAAAATCTTAATTGTCGACTAAGAATTGTCGCTTAAAAACTAGGACTACAAGGTTTTTGGAGAATATGCCGTCAAGAGGCTCAAAGTATGTGAATGATCGATAAGAATCATCTTGGTTAAGTTATGATGTTTTTACTGGCTAAGTAAGTAAAAATTTGGCCTCTACCCAAAAAGAAGATAAAATGGGTTTAAAAAATGGGTAAATTTTCAAATGGTCAGACGTGTTATCAGTGTAAAGCCATCTGTTCTGCTGTGATCTGTGTCACTCTCTGGAAGCGGGGAAAGAGATAACAAAAGAAATGCTGTCGACTCTCCACCATCCTCCGCGGAGGCTCTCTCGGTTCTTCCCAGCGAATAATAAACCCCGCCATTTTCACACAAAACCCGTTCTCTCTTCCTCACAGCCCGTCACCGACCAATCGCCTTCCTCCACGTCACCGCCCGAATCCCAAATCCTCTCCATCCGTCACTCCCTCCTCTCCCGCGAGGTCACCGCCACCCAGCTCGCCGAAACCTACCTATCCCGTCTTAAGCTCGCCGAGCCCCAACTCAAGTCCTTCATCCACGTCTCCAACAATGTGCTAAAAGAAGCACAATCCATCGATGATAAGATCAAGAGAAACGAAAATGTGGGGCCCCTTGCTGGGGTTTTGGTTGGGGTTAAAGATAATATATGTACGGTGGATATGCCGTCTACGGCTGGCTCTAGAGTCTTGGAGAATTATTGTCCGCCTTTCGATGCCACTGCGGTTAAGAAAGTGAAGGAATTTGATGGGATTGTGGTGGGTAAGACCAATTTGGATGAGTTTGGGATGGGCAGCACCACTGAATCTTCTTCTTTTCAGGTTTTGAGCTTTTTATTTTTGTTTTTTGCTTCTTTGGGAAATGCCAATAACAGCTAGAGCTGATAAAGTTTGAACTTTTAGTAATGTTAGAACTGTAACTCTTGTTTGTTACTCCATTTTTCTTTTAGCTACATAACGCCGGTTAAAAATGCAGATTTTTATTTAATTTTTATCAGTAATTTCAATTAAATAGACTTTCTTTGTCCTTCTCATTAAATTTTATGTTCAAGATTTGACGGTATTTATTTGGATTTGACATCTGCAATTAGCTAGGTTGGAGAGGAATAGGATAGAAGATACTGTGATAAAGAGTGTTTTATGTCAAGTATGATTAGAATTTGATTGCATATGCAATGATATTTACAACTGGTAACTGTAGTTGGTTTACTCAGGTGATGCATTTGTTCATTCATTAGGTGACTGCAAATCCTTGGGATATTTCTCGGGTGCCAGGAGGATCATCGGGAGGCTCAGCTGCAGCTGTTTCTGCTAGGCAGTGCGTGGTGTCTCTGGGAAGTGATACTGGTGGAAGTGTTAGGCAGCCTGCGTCATTTTGTGGTGTTGTCGGGCTAAAGCCGACATACGGGCGTGTCTCAAGATATGGACTTATAGCGTATGCGTCGTCACTTGATGTCATAGGTTGCTTTGGTTCATCAGTTGCTGATACAGGAATACTTCTTAGTGCCATTTCTGGGCATGATAGACTTGATGCCACTAGTAGCAAGCAAGTACGTATTCTTCAAATATCAGTTTCACAGGTTTACCGCATGCTTGTTAATTATTTTCATCTTTTAAATTTATAATAATTTCAAATTTCCAGGAGGTGCCTGATTTCACGTCTCAACTTATTTCTGCTGCACTTTTAGAATCCAAACCATTGAAGGGACTAAAGGTTGGTGTGATCCGTGAAACTCTTGAAAACGGAGTTGATAGTGGAGTAAAATCTACAGTCCTTGGAGCTGTTTCTCATCTGGAAGAATTAGGATGTACTTTGTCAGAGGTGCCTCTTATATTTTCAGTGCTTATGTTGTGAAGTTCAAGCATATTAGAATATGCTCCTAATATACATTTTTTCTTTTTCTTCAATTGCAGGTATCTTTACCGTCCTTCTCTCTTGGGTTGCCAGCCTACTATATTCTAGCTTCATCCGAATCTTCTTCCAACTTATCTCGTTATGACGGTGTCAGGTGATTTGAGGAGAATGCTTCTGATTGATTATCATTCTCTGGTTCTCTGATTCCGATATTATAGATAAATTAGTATAAGCCAAATCCTTTCATGCTATGTAGAAGAGTTACTCTTATTTGTAAATTTATGGGAAGGTAGGGAAGAAGAACAAAAAATGTGGTGGCTAATTTTGAAGTAGAAACGATGATTGCAACTTGCTTCTCTATATAGCATATCGAATTTTGATATAAACTTTGAATCCCCGCCTTCATCATTTGCATCAATATCCAGGTACGGCAACCAAGCTGCGGCTGAGGACCTAAATGCACTCTATAGAGATTCTAGAGCAAAAGGATTTGGCTCTGAGGCATGTATCTCAAGTTGCTATAAGATCCTTTTGCCATTTGCTTAATGTTTTGTTGAATTTTTAAATGTTTTTGATTTTGTAGGGCTGCTTGCCACCTAGTTCACATTGTCAAATTGTCATTGATGTGTCAAGCTACTTTTTCTTTTACTATTTCATAATCGGAGATGTGTACAGCTAGTTGCTACTTAATTCGGAAGAAATGTCTAAGTTATATTTTTATCCATATGGAATGTTGATTAAATTGTTTACAAACTTTTTGCAGGTCAAAATGAGAATTTTGATGGGAACGTATGCCCTTTCAGCTGGTTACTATGATGCTTATTATAAGCGTGCTCAGCAGGTACCATTCTATTGATGTATTCATCCTTAGGAGGGGTAATTGCCTCTAACCTGAAGATGCTTAAGGTGGCTTAGAGATTTCCTCGTATTTGTTTTGGAGAACCAAAAATATCTCTATTACTGTTTCCTTGACAAGCCTGACTTGTGGCACTTGCAATTAGGGAAATCATAGGGCTCAGGAGGTTAATGATGTTATTAGAACTTTTTTCTGATTGGAGTTTATCACGATGGCATGTGGAAAGTCGCTTTTAGTTATTCATTATCTGGCTGTTGTTTTGTAAGACTCATGATACAAAATTTTATGGTGTTCAAGAAGAAAGATATGATTGCAATTAGTGTTTCAGGTGAGGACCTTAATCCAGAAAAGCTTCAAGACAGCTTTGGATGAAAATGATATCCTAATTTCACCTGCTGCCCCATCAGCCGCATATAAAATCGGTATTTTGCCTTTCTTTTCTTTTTGATGCTCTTCTTTTGTTTTCCATTTTTCGATCAGAAATGAGGATTAAGAATTTAGCATTTGAATTAATTAAATATTTCTGCAATTATTTTAGAGTGAAATTGCCTGATTAACTGTGATGTTTACAGGCGAAAAGAAAAATGATCCACTGGCAATGTATGCAGGCGATATCATGACCGTAAGCATCTTTATGTTTCTGAATGATATGCCATATTTGGATTCCCTTTTGTGTAACACCATGTAAATATGTATTTTTTTTTAATTTTAATTTCTAATTTTACAGTGTTTAGCATACACAGCATAGCTCCACGTCCGAGTGTTATCTCATTTAATTTTCTGTTTACTTATCTTGTGACTTGGTGCAGGTAAATGTTAACTTGGCAGGGCTACCTGCATTGGTTTTGCCATGTGGATTTGTGGAAGGGGGACCCGTCGGCCTTCCTGTTGGTCTTCAAATGATTGGTGCAGCATTTGATGAGGTACCAACCATCTACATCCATATCCATTGCTAATTATAGTTTTGAGTTGCAAAGTTGAGTCTACTGTTTGCTGCAGCTCTTGTTGTCTGTAATCACTTGATGATTGTTTGGCCATTATTAGCTGTCATTCCCATTAATTAGCATGTTTTCTTGAGGCCTAAAGACTGCAAAGCATATTCAATGCCAAGTATATTGATATGCTGACAAAATTTGCACCTTTACTAGTTGTAATTCTGTTAGCAAAATAAAGAGTGCTTGGAACGAAATATTGGTTTGGAAGCCGCACAATCTTTTCTTTACAATGAGGAGTAAATATTTCTTCTAGCTGCATTTGTTTACATGTGCAGGGAAACCTGCTGAAAGTGGGTCATATATTTGAGCAGACTCTTCGAGGTTGCAGATTTGTTCCACCACTCATAGCCGATGGCATTCCACAATGACCCTTCTTTTCTGGAGATGCCTTTAAACTCCTATGCTCGCACAATTTTAGTACCTGAAGACAGAATAGTTGTTGGCATGTAAAGTAAATCATTTATTTTTTTCATTCTTCTATAGTTACTCGAATGAAGCATAGTTGGTTAGACGCCAAATAAAATTTTGTTGCCATCTGAACTTTTTTTCTTCTCCCCACCCACCCAAAAATTAGAGCCTTGAAATTTGGTTCCAGAGATTTAAAGCATGCCAGTGAGTAGTGTGATTCTTGCTAAGATTTTGTTAAAATAAACTCTCTTAAACAAGAGTTACAACAAAACTCGGGGCTAGTTTTGATGATTTCATGAGAGTTTGAATTGGGGTTTTGTCCCTTACCACATAAAGAATGGGTCCAGCAACCATACCCAGGGGTTTTGGTATCCCATTCTTTTGTCTTTTTTAAATCTACTGTTAGATTTGACGTGAGAGTATAATGGTTTGATGTGATTATTGGACCAATAATATTAAAAGACTTTGTTGTTCATGAAAAATAAGAAAAATTAAAAGTTTTATAATTATGATATATAAGTTTGCAATATTTTAATTTTTTTACTCTTTAGAACTAGGTTTTTAATTAAATAATTTATTCTTACATTTATTAATATCTATTTAAATTAATAAATTTACTTATTAATTAATAAATTAACTAATTTATTACATAGTTAAATTATGTATATTATTTACTAATCATAATTGATAATAAATATAAATATTTTTTTTAATTTAACACGACAATCAATTCTCTTTCATTCATGTGAGCATGGTTCAAATTTCATATTTTTTTTTCTCAAACAAGAGATTTTATATGTTAAGTAGATAGAATACAAAAAATATAAAAATAAATTTAATTTGATATTCTATGTAGGTAATGTTTTATTTTTTTTATAACATGTAGGTAATGTTTTTTTTATAACATAATATTTAATTAACATACTAAATTATTTAATTATGTAGTAAAAATATTTTAATTTACTAATAATAATAAAGTGTTAGTTTATGAATTTGTAAAATCGTTTTTGTTTGTTTGAGCAATGAGTTTTGTATTTTTTGTTGAGTTTTTGTCCTAAAATAAAATGAGTAAATTTAATTGCACACTTAAATAAATTTAATTGAGTTTTTGTCTTGAAAATTGTGGCTTCCGAAAGCATCAATGCAACTGAAAATTTGTAGGTGTGGGACTAATATGTAAAAATTTAAAATTTTTTAACTTTTTCGTTTTTATAACAAATTACAGGATTCTATTATAATTGACCTAAAAAAGACAAAAAAAAAGGGTACCAAACCCTGTTGGAAAGTAGTTTTGCCCATAAAGAATCTCTTCAAGACTTCAACTACTTTTATTTTATTTTATTTTTCCTTCGTGTGACTGAACAAAAAAAATGGTTTAAGAAAGTTTTAGTACGGCACGTCAGATAAAAAATGTAAAAAGTAAAATAGTGAAAGTATATATATAAAGTTTCCTTAGCTTAGAATTTAAGCAATGACTAATCATCTTTATTGGGACTAATCATCTTAGGACTTAGTTATGTTGTAACAGTGGTATTGTATCACAGTTGTAATTAATTATTAAATTTATTTAGATCTATTATTATACTATTTCATTTAAATAAATTCAATAACTGATTGTAATTGTAATACGATATTACAGTTATAACATAAGGGTCTGCCTACGTTACATGTGATGTAATGTACACTCAGGCTGTGAAATTTCATCTAGCCCCTTATACTTTATGTTATTTATATTTTATTTATAAATATTATAAATTTTTTGAAATGTAAAATTTCGTTTAACCTCTTATATTTAATTTTATTTTATTAAAACCCTAGAGTATGAATTCGCCCCTATAATATTAAATTCTCAAAATAACCTCCATTTAATTAAAAAATATAATTATTGTTAAATGAATTATAATTATAATTATTATTTTATTATAATCATAAATATTGTTTTTAATAGATTGTTGTTATTATTAATAACAAGAATAAAAGCATTATAATTAATTAATCTATTAACAATAATTAATAATATTTTTTATTAAATTTTTAATAATAATAATAATCAATGATAATTAATATATTTATGATTATAATAAAATATGAAAGGAGCGGAGACTTTTATTTTGAATAAACTAGTTCCGATTAACATATTTATGATTATAATAATATTTTTTGAGTTGTTTGGGCAATGGGTCTCATGCGTGTGTGGACTTTTAGGCTACCAAGAGAGCGGAGGCTAGAAAAATACCTTGCGTTAGATAGTGACTTGTGTGTGAGTAATAACAATTTTTATTATAAAAATAAGTTTTATACCAAATATTAAAAAAATCTAGATAATCATTAATTATTATTATTATTATTATTAACAATTTAATAAAAAATATTATTAATTATTGTTAATAGATTAATTAATTATAATACTTTTTATTCTTGTTATTAATAATAACAATAATCTATTAAAAAAATATTTATGATTATAATAAAATAATAATAATAATTACAATTCATTTAACAATAATTATATTTTTTAATTAAATGGAGATTATTTTGAGAATTTAATATTATTGGGGTGAATTCATAATCTAGGGTTTTAATAAAATAAAATTGAGTATAAGGGGTTAAACGAAATTTTACATTTTAAAAAATTTATAATATTCATAAATAAAATATAAATAACATAAAGTATAAGGGGCTAGATGAACTTTCACATGCTGAGTGTTCGTTACATTACATGTAACGTAGGCCGACCCATAACATAATCAAAAATTTTTTATTGACATAAATACATCAATAAGAATTATATAAACCAAAAATTTGACATCACATGCCTCATAGGGAAAACAAACAAAACAAGGGGTTTTCCTTATTTTTTATTTTTATTTTTATTTTCTGGGGTTAAACAAATAAAACCAATAACAGAGAAATATATTGTATAATTAAAATACCGTATATAATCATTAATATTACAGTTGTATCTAATCATTAAATATTAATAAATTTTATTAATTTAAATATATTTAACGACTAGGTAGCATGATCCAAATAACATATTAAAAATAAAATAAAAGTAAAAGATTCTTCGAAACTTTACCTCGTCAATTATCAATACACACGTTGGAAACGGCGCGCGCGTCAGCAGAAATCTTTCGTGTTTTGATATCGTTATCATCATCGAGTCGGATTCCGATAATCGATTCCCGTCTCCGTCTTCGATCACTTGGTCGGCTCTCATCACCACTTCCCGGTTCTGCTTATATTTCAATATTTTCGTAGATCCATCTTTTTTTTTAATTATTAAATTTTTAATTTTATTATTGAATTTTCTGGAGGTAATTATTAGATTTTTACTACGTCTGCTGGATTTCAATTCATGATACTCATCTTCACTGGAATTTTCTTTATTTCTTTGTTTTTTTTGGGTCTTAAATTAAAATAAATCTTGAAGCTCTGTTTCTGAAGATCCTTAAATCCTTTGATATGAGTTTGGTGCAAACATGATGGACATTGTGAGAATTGATTGTATATTTTATTTTGTTTTAGGCTCACATATAAATATAATACTACACGTCGTGGAAGATGAAGTCCAAGGGGAGTGATGTGCGAATAATGCCTGGGTCTGTGGAGAGACGTCCAGCTCCATCCTTAGTTGATCTTTGTGTTAAAGTTGTCATTGGTAATATAAGGTATCTTGGAGATGTTGGCTGAGACTGATTCACATCTTCTAGAGCAAATTTTGCCACACTGTACCAGGGACCAGCTTATGCACGTAGAGAATTCTACAATAGTAAGATTAAGATATAATATAGCGCCTAGAATGTGACTTCTTTGATGTTTTAGTTTTGCCATGCTTGTATAATTTGTCTTACATTGTGAAAATCTTGTAGGGAAGAGATCTTAGTCCAGTGACTGATGAGCTCTGGATGAAATTCTACAAGAAAGATTTTGGTGAAAAGAACTTCAATCTTGTAATTGAGAGGATGAAGAAGAAGAAAGTCGCATTTAGATGGAAACAATTGTACGAGGTAATTTTCTCTTATATGATTTTTTTTTTTTTGTCTTTTTTGGATATGCACATTCTCTCATGGAGTGCTGATCTGAACCGAGATGATTTGTTATTAGGCGAAAACCAAGGATGTGTTTGAGGCTGAGAATGTAGCAGCCAATCGTCTAAAGCAACTGTACGAGAAAGCAGATGCTCGTATGTTGTTATTCATTTCAAATGCATTTAGAAACTTGTTTCCACCATTAAAGTAGTTAATTCTGGTCCACCTCGCAACCCCTTTTGTGTGTTTAAGAGTGCTTGATATAATGAGCTCGGTGCAGGCAATATTTTGTAATTTGTATCAGAGTTCTAATTTGTATTTTGACTGATCATTGTATTGAGTTGTCAAGCGAAGATATTAGTCTATTGATTCATTGATTTCATGACTGGTAGAAGATGTTCGAGTACTTATATTTGTTTTTTTATTTTATGCTTATTGAAAGTTCCTACTTCGTGCATAACTTTTGTAGAGAAACAAAGTCGGCAAATTCGCATTTGTGAAAAGGTTCCACCCTCAAGCAACAAAAGAAGCTGGGGTAAATTTTGCTGATCTGTTGTTGTTGGTTTTCTTTTATTTGTAGCAGCTCCCTTTACCTGTTAATGGATTCCAAGGACCTTATAGGACCTTCTGCAGGCTGTCACAAAGGATTGATGAATATATTTATTCTTCTGTTACTCAATTTACCTTTGGTGATTTTTGCAGGTAATGGACCAGGATATGGCATTTCAGGTGGGAAGAGCAGCTTGATGAAGAAGGCAAAATTAGATTTGCTTAAAAGGTAATACACTAATATTGTCTTACCCCATAATGCATAAATGTGGGTCAATTTGTCAAATGTGATTCTGACGGATTATGAAATTTATACTGAAAATTTTTATGGTGGAATAAATTGTTTTTGTTTTGAGGGCTTGATTGGTGAAAGTTTTTATTTATCCGATGGGTGCCATTCTTTAATTCTTTGTGTTAAATGTCACATAATCTAAAATGCATCCACTGTTCATGAGACTGCAAACCAGACTAATTGCCCATGGTAATAAAAATTTTACATACATATGCTTAATAGTGGGAACAAATCCTACCTTCTTCTTCATAATCTTATGTTCATTGTCACTTGAGCCTTTGCTGATTCAGATGACTTTCCGTGAACTTAATTTTAAATTTCCACCCTTTTCTTTTGAACAGTCAAGAATTCAAAAATCTCGCAGCAATGAAGAAGAATGCGGTGCAAAGGACCTATAGGTAATATTATTAGCTCTCCATACATACCTACATACCTACATACATACATATACAAATATATATATATATTCTCAGGTGCAGCCACCCTCTTTTTTTTTTTTTTTTATTTTAATGTGTGTGTATTTCAGTATATGTTAAGAGCTGTATGTTCTTCATTCACATAATGTGTGTAAACATTTTCATATTTGCAGTCCTGCTCCTGCAAAGGGTAGTAGTGTGTTTTCAAGTAAAGCTTCTGGTTCAACTTCCAATCATAGCAAGCCATTGGGTAGGAGATTTTAGAAGCTTTCCCTTCTCACCATTAACAGTGCAATGCTGACGGCAGTGTTGATGGTTTTATGTGTGAACAATTGTTCCAATTTGTATTTATGCATAAAATCTCAAATTCCTTCATTACATGTATCGCCAATGTGTTCCCATGCGATAGATATAAATCAAGTATTTTCTGTTGTCTCTGCATGGAGAGTATTATTTCACGATGCTATTGGCTATGATCTCTGCTCTTATCATATTCATTTAAAATCTAATGGATCTCTTTCATGGTCCACAAATGGAACTGCAAACTGCAAAGTATATGAAATTCCACTGAATTTTAAAGTTGTCCCAATTTTCGTACATAGATCTTTTTTTAAAAAAATATATATATTATCAGTAGGAAATTCTCCAAATAACAGTTAACGCAATTTTTATTTCAATTTTTTTAACTCCTATTACTTGTTTGTGCATACAAAATTCCAATTTTATGCTCATAGATATGACATTAGTGAAAATTGCAGAACTAATTACGCTTGTGAACAACAATGATATTTGAACAGAAAGGAATCTCAAATGGGTTACTTTCCACGGCTTGTATGATAGCATTCTTGGTTAAAATCTTAACTAGCGATGCAATGCCACCTGCTGCTGAAGCCTTTGCTATGGTTACTGACATGCTGCTGTGTTTGCTGAGTTGAAGAACCGCTATGAGATTGAAGAAAGTGTGTTTGATGGATTCTGGAGTGGGATGGATGTGAGAATTCAGAAATTCTACAGAGATTATTATCTTGCGAAGCCATTCCGGTTCTGACTCCGATTGCCTGCCGTTGATTCCCCCGAATCCAATTCCATCATATGCTCCAACAACTGTGTATACACCATCTGATCCTCCTCTTCCTCTTAGTCACTACTCACTATGGCCCCTTCTAATAATTTTTCATATGGGTTATCTTATGTTTACACAGCTTCTTTATACTCTCAAATATATGGCATAGAGTTTCATAGTATCTTGACATCTCGCTACCAATCGTGACCAGAAGTATTTTCTATAAGATTTTTCACTACAGCAGTGCAGAAGCTCTCTACCAATCGTGACCAGACTGCTTACATAAGCGTGCATTATGAATCCATCACAGCACAAGTAGGTTCAGAGACAGCTATTGTAACTCACAAGTAACCCTTCTCCTCTTGGCATAATTTAGCAAAGACCTTCCCAGATTTTATTCCCATATCAACATTCGGATATAGCATTTTGAACAGTCTCAAGGACAATGTGCTTAATGTCTTCACAGGCAACACACCTGGCTTCAAATAACATAACGGAAGAAGTTTTCACGACTTCCCTCCCCCCATTAACTCCTTTCTAGTAACAACCAGTTTAGATAACTATGGAAATTTGCAATTTCAGTTGGGTTCAGTCTTGATCAGTCTATCCATAATTTATTTATTCCTTCTCAATCTACTTGATCAGCAAACAAAAATTATAACATGATAATGAACAGGGAAGGGCAAAAAAAAAAAAAAAAAAGGCGAAAGAAGCCATACCTCTGGACTGAGTGACAACACATTTAACAGTTAAGATCCAATTGATTTTTCCATTTATATAATTCTTTTTTTTTATGAATAATGTTTTCAATTTAAAGCTAACCTACATGACAAGAAGTGAAAATTAGATGACTCTTTTTCCCCTTATTTTAAAAAAATTAAGTAACATAATAATCAATGGTGAGTTTAATGTGGCGAGTATTTTTTTTTCATTATTATTAAATAGCATTACTATTTCTTTAGTGTATATATATATCATTATATGGGATAAGGTTATAGACTAATCGGAAGGCACAGATTGAGGGGAATCTATTTCCAAAATAATAAAGATTATAAAATAAATCCCAAAATGGAAACAGAGAGACAACACCTTGTTGAAATCGGAATTGTCCGTATGTCACGCGGTAAATAAATGAACTTACATTCACACACGCATACACTAATTTGAAACGGAAACAAACACTATAAATTAGAGTGAAGTTGGGACTCTGTTTCCTCACAAACTCAACAAACCAAAAAAAAAAAAAAGCAGCTGCCTCCACCAAAGAGACAAAGAGACTCCACTTCTTTAGCCATGGCCGTAGTGAGCAAGATTCTTAATGTTTGGCGTGAAAATTTTGAAATCGTGATGCGCTTTCTTGACAAGCTTTTAAATTGTTTCAACGTTCTATCCATCGACACCGAGTTCCCCGGCTTCCTCCGTAATACCCCCAGAAACGCACCGGCCGTTGAGTCTTACAATGATCTCAAGTTCAACGTTGACTGCACCCACCTCATTCAACTTGGCATTACTCTCTCCGACAAGGAGGGCAAGATCAGCTTTACTTTTGAATTCAATTTCTCTGACTTTGATCTCAAGAAAGACCTTCACGCTGGTGATTCTATTCAGCTTTTGAAGGATAGCGGTTTGGATTTTGACAAGATTCGGAAGGATGGGATTCCCAGGTGTGTTTTTGCTCCAAGATTCTTGGAGGTTCTGTCCAAACACAGAGAGAATCTCAACTGGGTCACTTTCCATGGTTTGTATGATGTGGCTTACTTGGTTAAAATCTTTACCAACGACGCATTGCCGCCGACAGCCGAAGCCTTTTCTGGGGTTGCTGCTCTGTTTTTCCAGAGTGTTTTTGATATTAAAGTTGTCGCGGGATATTGTCAAGGATTACAGGGCCTGAAGCTGGGGTTATCAAAGCTCGCTAGAATTTTGAATGTTAAGAGACACGGAGGTGCGCACCATGCCGGGTCTGACAGCTTGCTCACGGCTGCTGTCTTTGCAGAGATGAAGAACCGCTATGAGCTTGAAGAAAGTGCGTTTGATGGGTTCTTGTACGGAATGGATTCGAGAGTTGGGAGAAAGCCTGCAGAGATAATGATGTTACAGTATTTTCAGCCCTTGATGATTCCTCAGGCCATGCTTGTGCCTACACAATTTCATCATCCTCTTGCTTTAAGTTACTATGTTCCTGCTTGATTTTGATGTAAAAATGTGTGATGAAGTTCTACACAGACTTTAATTTTTTTTTTCCCTTCTGTTTTTCTTATGGTTATCTTCTATTTACATAGCTTTTTTCAAACTCTTAAAAGTTCTTGGCAAAAGTAAGATATACTAAAAGATTATGTTATATTTTGTTGTGTATTAGAAAGTTGTACAATTTGATGGCTAAGAAGTAAAAACAAGAAAGTAAATGAATGAAAAGAAAACTAAAAATCTAAAAGTTAAAAGAGAGAGAGAGAGGAACAATACCACGCAGGGAAAGAAATATCTACTACATGAGTCACCCGAGTATTTAAACTAATATTGGTGACAGCTCTGGAAATTCCAAATATAGAATCACGCGACAGTTTCCCCTAATACACAGTGTGCGTGTGTGTTTATGTTACCAGTACAAGGAACCCAAAAACATATGAACCTGCTACTTCTGTAGAAGATATTCAAACAGAAAACCAGAGGCCTGTAATTATTATTTTTCTTTATAATATGCATGTCATTTATTTTTCTTCTCTGCATATTTATTCATGAAGCCAAAAACATTTAATTCCCTGATCCAGCGAGCCTCCGTCTTGTGGCATTTGAAACAGACACCTGTCCAAGCCTGTCTGCATTCTTCTCTATCATCCTCTCTTTGAGTGGCATATAATGTCGCATCCATACACCAGTATAAACCTGGAAAACAGCAATATGAGAAATAAACAAACAGCTAAAGTCACCCGAGTCAAAAAGGTTAATCAGCACACTCCGTTAGAAAAACAAAATGAGGATATCCAGTATCTCTACAATAAATTGAAATTAGAAACGGTTTCGAGTTTTAGAAAGGTAGCGATCACATTCACCAAATCACTTAGCTATAGCTCCCAGAAAAACAAACTGAGAACTCTTTTGTTGTCCTACATTTTATTTTTGATTTCTTTCCAATTGCAGAGCAGAATTTCACAACCAAAGTAACCTCTCACCTCTCAGCACTAGTAAAGTCTTATCCTAACCTCATTCTATTGAGACTTGTAGACAGAGATCCATCCTAACTGTACGCCACTGAAAATTGTATGTATTTGATCACATGTGGAATTTCATTAACTAAAGAACTAACCTGTTGGGGTCTCATTATCTTTGTGTCAAGATCATCCAAGGACTCTCGCCAGTGTGCTAAGTACCCAGCCATGCGTGGGATGGCAAATAGAACAGGGAAAAACTCCGTTGGAAATCCCATTGCCCTAATTACAGAATAATAGTTTTTAATCCATTTTACACACAGAAGTAATAACAATGAGTAATTTTAATAAAATATCATTCGTACCTATATATCAACCCAGAGTAGAAGTCAACATTTGGATATAGCTTCCTCTTAACAAAATACTCATCAGATAGTGCAGCCTTCTCCAAAGCAACAGCAACCTGCAAATAGAATAAGCTCTCAGTAACTGCACAAATATCATCCATATGTATACACGTTCAAGAAAATCCAAAGTGAATACCATGTCTCAGTAATTGCATACTAACACAAATCTCTCATAATCAAAATTAGTTCAAAAGAGCATACAGCTCTATTAACTTGAACTGTGGCGAAGATCACTTTTGAGACAAATTGAAATGAGCAAATAAGAAAAGACAGGTTTTTTTCCCTCACCGATAAATATGATTTAGTACGCATTTTTTACATTTTTTTCTTTCAGGTATAAGCATAATTTGGTATTTGTCTGTGTGGAGCAACAAGTCTAAGCAAAATTTGAAAGCAGAAAAGTACCTCAATAAGAGGATCCCGGCCAACAATGGAAAATACTTCCTCTGCTAGTTTCCTAATGACCTTTGCTCTGGGATCATAGTTTTTGTATACACGGTGCCCAAAACCGGACATCTTCCTCTTTCTGAAAAAATAAAGTAGCAATGACAATCAGAAAAGCTAGAGGAAAAAAAAAATATATATATATATATATACATATATATTACCTGACCTGTCAGAAACTGATTAACAGATTTTAGTAGTAAATAACAATTACCTATTCTTCACACCTTCAATGAACTCAGGTATATTCTCAACTGTACCTATCTCATTCAGCATCTTAAGCACAGCCTAAAAATCAAAAAGGTGAAAAAATATTAAAGAAGAGAGAATTAATTCCCCTGACATAGCATACTTTCTTGTTGTTCATTGAGCAGTTCAATTAACCATAACAACACTGCTTTCAACTTTCGAGCATGGAATATATTATGAAGATAAAACAAGTTATCATGCTTACCTCGTTGGCTCCACCATGAAGAGGACCATAGAGTGCTCCAACAGCGCCAGCAAGTGCGGTATATACATCAACACCACTAAAAATAAAGGCATAAGCATATAACAAAACAATGTGGATGTCGCTTTACTTCATTTAACAGGAGCTTAGATGCCTACCTTGATGCAAGATGACGGGCAGCAGATGTGGAGCAATTCATTTCGTGTTCAGCATGTAGTATGAAGAGAACATCCAGCACACGAGCTAGTCGGGGATTGGGTTTATATGCCCTATTACCTCTGCAGGTTTTATAGAGGAAACTTATTCAGTTTCAAGGAGGCCCCTATCCAATACTTGAACATTATTGAAAAAATTGGGTCAAAAGAAAAATCCATCACGTGCATGTCAAAGCATTAAAATTGAATTCTTCAGTCTTTCATAAAGAATCTCATAGAAATGAAGGCATGAGTAAAGTCCTTTGGAAAGAGTAGGAAAAGAAAGCAGAGAATATACAGTGAATCAAGCATGTATAGGAAGTTTTCTGAATAAGAAAGGTTGTTTGAAGGTAGAACTGGAGGTCTCCCTGCCATCCTCAGATAAGCTGCCGTTGCAATGGTTGGTGCCTGCAAAGGAAAAAATTAATTTAAATTTATTTGCAGATTGAATTAAGTGGACAAGTTACAGAAAACAAAGATTGACGATAGTGACATTATATTAGTTCAGTGAAGGATAAAGATAATGTAGAAATATATTCAACTGAATAACCTTGCCAAGAATACGTGCTATTTGTTTGTCCCTCACTTGTTTCGACTTGTAAATATCTTGGCCCTGACAACAAAATAATCCAATATTAAATCTCATAGCACCATAAAATTTTCTCAAAAATTTAAAGCGCACATAAATCTCTAGCAAAAACATTAGAGCATTAAAGGGTCAAAGCACTAATAAGGTCACTTAGTAGAAATTATAATATCAAAATTTATCTAAAAACTAAGGCTATCCATTGATTAAATTTTCTGATAATGCATGGGATTGTAACACATCCATAGCATCTACAAATGAAAAAACTACATGATGAGAATGTTTTAGCAACTCCCAGCAACCAGAAATGCACGGAGAAGGTAGAACTTTAAAAAACCTAAAAAGTGATATGCACGTGGTATAGATGGACTACGCATCACATCTCATATAAAGAGCATCCAATGCCTAAAACTCTAAATTTAAACCATTAACTTACTTTGAGAGCAGGGTTGGCATCAGGATGAAAGATAGAAAGAGCACTCATAGCACTGACAAGCACTCCCATAGGGTGTGCATCATGAGGCATTGCCTGGATAATATCCTACAAAACAGATACAAGTACATACTAACTTGTCAAATGCATCATTTAACTTGTAAAAAAAAAGTACATCCATATCCATGTGAGTATTTCATATCCATTTTGTGTCGTAGCGCTCATGTTCATGTGCCGTAGAAACCACGAAATATATATCTAACCATACAAGAGTCCAAGCAAAACAAAATGATAAATAAATAGACAATGATAAAATCTAACCAAAATTCCCTGTGGCACGGCAGAATGCTGAGACACAGCAAATTCCCAGTCTGTCAGCTGACTTTCGGAAGGCAAATTCCCATACACTGAGAATAAAAAAAGTACAAGACAAGATTTAATCCAACATAATTAACACCAAGTGATCCAAACTAGTAAGCAAAACAAAGTTCATATTGATGATATAAGATTAGCAAAAACAGGAACAAACTTACTCAAAAGATAAGCGACTTCCAAGAAAGAACTGGACTCTGCCAATTCCTCAATAGGGTAGCCTCTGTATCTAAGGATACCCTCATCTCCATCAATATAACAAATTGATGATCTCACAGGCGCCGTGTTCAAGTACCCTGGATCATACAGTTTCAAACCCTTGTCGTTCTTTCCTGTTGTTATCTGTAAATGTAAATCCACCAAATTCACAAACAAACTAATAATTATAAATCTACTAATTGAAAATCGAAAATTCTTATAGAAAAAAAAAAGAAAAAAAAAAGAATTCTGTTAGTAATATTACAACCTTCTTGAAGTCGGTGGCTTTAACGGTGCCTTCCTGAGAGACGGGAATCTGGTATCTTTTGCCGGTACGTTCGTCGACGACGGTCAAGCTGCCCTTGAGATTGCCCGGAGGTGGTACCATGGACTGAGCAGAGGTGCACCATGGCTCGATGAGCCTGCCTTGATTTGACTCGGTTGATGCCAAATGAGCTGTCAGCACGGCCAACCGCCCACGAGCTGTAACGGCCGACGATGATTCTACGCTTGGCGCCATTGTTTTTGAAGCAGAACTAGATCAAACGAGCTCTAGTCGAATTGATTCCGTGGATGGACGAGCCAATACAAATTGAATAAATGAATTTGCCTTCAAGTTTGATTGAGAGAGCTTTACGCTAATCTGGTCAAATTACCTCTCTTTAAATATACTGCCACGTAGGCAATGTGTTTCATATTATCGATATAGACATTATTTTAATGTCATAAAAGTTTTTACTCGAAACCTTATCTATTTATTAATTAATTAAAATCTGTCAATTTTCTTGCCCGAGCAGCAGCATTGCGTCGTGATGCTCTCCGAATCAACGGCTGAAGTTGTCGTGATCCACATAGTGAAGTGAAGGTAGTTTCATTGGTCACACCATACCACAGTGTTTCTTCTGGAAACATGAATTTACAACTTACAAGGTTCTATAATGCTGCTTTCGTAATTATTTGCGGGGCCCAATGTGACGCGGCTGATAAGATAATACTTTATCGTTGCCAAGTCGACAAATCCTAGGGATGCTAAACGATACAACACAAAGCGTGGTCGGTGGTTTATGATGGCTGCAACTTGAGCTGGCGGCTCAACTAATATAATTTAACCAAAAAAAACTTATGTTAAATGATTGGGAGCAAAATTTATTACACAGCATTAGCTGCATTAGAGAGAGTGTGTTACTACACAGAAGAGTTTATCTGTTACTAGCTATTTTTGGTTCCAAAAGCGATGAAGTTCACACTAATGTCATCAGATAGAGACCATCTTCCTGTTAAAGGATTGTACACAAATCCAGCCATCTCTTTAACCTGAATGAATAAACCCAATCATCAAAGTCAAGAAAATGTTAGCGACATGAATGCAAGGAGTGTGAGTTGATAAAGCGAGCAACCCAAGCGAAAAAAAAATGTGTATATTTGGCTTACATCTATGGAAGCACGTTGTAGAATTAGCGCGAGCTCTTCGGGAGTAAGGAAACTTGACCACTGATGTGTTCCTTTTGGAAGCTGAACAAATCAAGCATACAGTAATACCAGATTAACATGATGACAACACTTAGAAAGATTTGAAAGGAAAAGCTGGGCCTAATGATAAGACCAGCAATAGAAACAATAGTTAAATGTTATTAAATAAATCATCAAACATTTCATTTTAGCTATAATCCATTTTATCAATTATGAGATGAAAATTTAAATACAACCAATAGTAAGCTTGAATAACTTCTATGCTGAAAAATCATATCACTACTAAAGGCTGCGTCTTGATGAGAGTGAATTTACAGGAACTGATATATGAACAATTCAAAATGTTTCGAGATGAATCATCTCAGGTGATGGAGAAATCTAAAGGCAAAGAATATTCTATGATGTGAGATATGCCCCTAAATGCAAATCAACAGATACCCCTGAATGAGCAACAGAATAGTACCCAATGGAGGATGTATTCTGCTGCAATGATGGCAGTCGCATATGCTCTCATAGAACGATTTATTGTTGAAATCACTGTAGCTCCCTCAGAAACGGTTAATGCAGACAGAGACTTGCAGAATTCAGCAGGATCTGCTACGTGCTCAATTACCTGAAGTGAAATTGATCAAATTGGCCATAAAGTGGTAAGCAGTTTTCATAAACTTGAGCAAACAATATGTTCATTCTTCACAAGAAAAACTGTACACATGCATGGATACATATACACCATACAGTTATATGGATGGATGAGGAGTAAGGGAGTGAGCACCTCTGAAGCGATCACAGCATCGAACTTCCTCTGTTCCTCTACGAGCTTCTCTGTCCATTCAATTGTATTTATGCAATAAACAAGTAATCATAAAAGGTATTGGAATAAAGAATGACCCAAACTTATTAATCATTCTAGAGCGAAAAATCAGAACCAATAAATAGCTAACTAAAGATATCTGGGGAAATAAAGATACCATTTGACTTTTTGATGTAGAAATTATCACCATATCATAGTCAATCAGCACACCAAAATCATGTATGACATTCCTCTCCAATATATTGACATCACTACAAGTTCTATGATTTTATCCACTGCTAAGTAATCGCTTACAATGCCCTCAAGTTTTTCTCATGGATGCTTGAAGGAAAAAGACATGAGAGTAGCAAATGTATTTTAATAAACTTTGGCACCTCAATCATACATGCATTAACAAACTAAAGCACCAGCAAAGCAATCTATAACAAGCTATAACATGGCAATACCAAAACAAACTCCAAAAAGGTACTGGACTCAAGCAGAAACGTAGAATGGTATCAATTCTCATCAGAACTTTTACCAAACTGTGATCTCATAATGCCTAAATGCACAAAATCAAGCATCAATCCTCACAAATATGTTCACCACACAAAGGGATGTAACCACCCATTAAGAAAGATAGATTTGCAAACACAGCAATAAGAATTTAAATGCATGTAGAATTGAGATTACTAGAAAGCTTGACCTACAGGCTACAGAGGAGATGAACTAGATTGGCATATACCAGCTGTTGTGCAGCAGTACTCAATAGTTGAAGTCTCTGGATCCAAATCCTGTCCAAAAGATAGCATGTTAAAATCTAAAACTCTATCAGTGAAAGCAAAATGAATATAACCCCCATATAAAGATTAAAATTTGTAATTTAGAGGGATAGTGCTTAGAGAAATTTAATATTCAAGAATACTGCCTCCAGGGGCAATTTGAGTTTCATACATTCATCAGCAAAGAATAAATGTTAAATCCAGAATTAGATAGAAATATCAATATATTCATATCAATTTGACATGATCTAAATAAGAAAATGACAATACAGCATGCAGGCGTGCGATCTTGATATTTTTCTCCACAGCATCAATGCCAGTTACAGTAGCTCCCATTCGAGCCAAAGGCTGAAGCAGCAACGGAAAGAATAAATATTAGCCAAAGACAACATCTTACTGGAAACCATTTTATGATAACAGTTAAAGAAAAAAAAAAGCTAAACTAAATGAATCAGTATGAAAATGGCTAAAATTCACGTGTGTATTCCTACATTCCCTGACAACATTATTAAGACTCAACTTTCCTCGCATCAACTTCTAGCCAATTTGCAAGTTAGATAACCGGTAATAAGATATATCTACCCAGTCAGCAATTTTGTACTCTATAATTGAAGCTAAAAATACAGGATTGAAGCTAAAAAGTAGACTTCGGTTTTGTAATTGCTGAAACCCATCATGCTAAAAAAATTAAAAACAAAGGAATGCATGAATGTTATATATCATCACGAAAGAACTCAAAATCCCCCATAAACAATGTATTCTTTTTTCTGGATGCAGTTGAAGTGAGGGAAAGACAAACTAAATAAATAAATAAATACCTCTGAAAGGATTCCACCTCCACACCCAACATCAACAATGTTTAGTCCTTCAAATGGCCTAGCAGAGTAAGGATCTTTCCTGAAACAAGGAAAACCAATCAGAATCAAAAGAATAAGGACGAGAGAGAAATTTCACTTCTTATAATAAAAGATAACTCAAGAAAAATATAATAAATGCAAAGAAAGAAGGCATATCCAAATCAACAGAGGCCCTTAAGAAAGAAACAAGTAACCGTGCACCAAACTTGCCTCTGGCCAAAACGTAATTTTGCCATAGAAAGCTACTTCTGAACAATCTAAGGAATTTTTCTAATAGCAAGGCAATTAACTCCATTAAAAGAAGCTAAAATATGGACACTGTGGGCGGTGATCCATATTTATTTTGAATACTAAAAGTATCAACAGTTAAAGCTAACAGTAGCCAGAACAATATGGGGGAAAAAAATCGTAGATTTTGATTTTAACAAATAAATAAATAAGAGGCAAATGAAAATGAACCTGAAATGTCGACAAAGAGTGGAGCGGATGAAAGCCAATCTGGTAGGATTCAAGGCATGCAATGGTTTATACGGCCCCTCAGAGTCCCACCTAACGTTGATAACAATAACAGGAAATATTTTTATAATTAATTATCCATATAATACACGTACAAAATAGAAAAGCAGCAAAAATTAACCAGAAAAGGAGAGACAAATTGAACCAGGTATCAGCAATGGCGGAGAATTTGGCGAGTTCGGCATGTTTCAAAGAGGAAGGAGCTGAATGTTTCTTATTGTTGTTAAGTTGGCTGTGATTTTCAGCCGTCTTAATAGAAGGTGAAACTGAAGCTGAATCGATGGCCGTTGAAGCAATCGGTTCTTGAGCAAGAATGGAATCTGAGAAGAATCTGACACTGAGAAGAGCTCCGTTACATCCGCTAAGAATACGGAGATGCCTCGCCGCCATTTTTGAGATTGAATTTGAACCCATTCTTTATTTTCTGTCGTTCTTTCCTTCTCACTCTCGATGTATTTTTTCGACTCGGCGCGTCGATGCCTCTGATCGAGAAACAGCACCGTTTTTTCAGATCGGCGGGTGTACTTAGAGATTTAAATAGTGAGTGTCCATTTCACACTCTTCGGCCGCGGGCTCGCAACAAAGTGGGCCTTACTTGTTTGGGCGTGGGTCCATTCTGAATGGGCGTACAAACAATGGGGAAAACCCACTTTGTTTTAAACCCCAAAAAAAAAAAAAAAACGGTTCACTTCACAAATTAGGCAAAAAGAGAATATATTTATGTAATTCAAAATATACGTATACATAGTGTTGTTCTTTTCAAGCATCTATGACATAAGCAAGATTGTGAAGCTTGCTTACTTTTGGGGGCATCAAAATTGGCAAAGAACTTAAAATTATTACAAAAAGCAAGGCAAAAGCCAAAAGGTGAAGGAAGAAAAAATATGTAAATGTGAAAATGTAATTTCCAAATGTAAACGTAATGTATGTATTTGAAGTAGTACAGTCTTCCCACGTGAGTCCCCTGAAAATTTACACAAGTTTGGCAGTCTTCCCACGTGAGAAAGTGACAGATATTTTTAGCTGTCTCAATCCCCCCCAATTTCTTTTGCATGTCAAATTTCTAAACATTACATTTATGCATTTCAGAATTCAGAGTATCATTGTCTCCCCCCTCACCCCACTCATTCTCAATCCTGTGCTGCACTCTCTCTATAATGTGATGTGAAAGCCTTTGTCCATCGCACGTTTTTGAGTCATTAACCTAATTTGTATGAAGAGGCCCTTTTTTGATGTAAATGGCTTCACTTTCACGGACGCGGCATTTGTTACCAAAGCGAACTTACATGACAAACTGGGAAGACACATTTTTAATGACACTTCGCAGAGGTTCATTCAACATGAGAAATGGGTGGTTGGGTGTGACCACTGAGTAGTCACTGACCCAGAAAGACACATTAATTTCTACTATTTTCCTCTTTATTGCTAGTGAGGGTAAAAAATAATGGGCTTCTGGGCATTTTTTCAAAGTTACTTGCTTGTTGTCTTCCTCTAAAAAGGAAATCCTGTTTGATTGTTCTCAGAAATGGTAGCCCACCATATTGTGGGAATTGATCATCATTCATTGATAATATAGTCTTAAATTGATTTCAATTATTACAACAACAACAACAACAACAAAATATCAAGAAATACTGTTTGGATAGTTCTGTTATGGCACAACCTAAATATCTTGGGCTCAAAAAAATTTATCAGATAAATAATAATTATAATGTGCTCATACTGTAAGTATGCTAAGGGATCTGAACCCCTTACCCATATTATTATATGTGAAAAAAATGTGGTTTATGATGACTAAAGTAACGGTTATATTTGCCTTATGAGGAGTGAGACTGAAAATGTTGATAGTAAAAAGACTATGAAAGGAACAAACAGCTGGTTGTAGTACAATTGAGACTGTTGCACATTGTGAGGTAATATCAAATGTAAGAAAAGGAGAACTGAAGAGGTGTGGGATCCAGCTCTTTCTCCAATATCTGTCAAAATTTCTTTCAGGTGTTCATGTGAGTCAGTCTCCTGTGCCTCCGGTGGTCTTGTTTCATCAACCGCTGTAGTGGTCGTTGTTCAAAAAACCAACCCCACTTCTATTTATTTCTTTTTCATCTCTCTATTTGTTTACTATCAAAATTTTGTAGATTCTATTTCAAAGATCTGTCCTCAAACTTAATCAAAGTTGAAATAGGTTGGTAGTAGATTGCCTAACTTTCAAGTTCATCTATTACTGTGACTCTCTCTGCAGGTCCACTAACAGTACACCATGTCCCTCAAAAAAAAAAATATGTCAGCAGATGCTTCCCCTAAGCATGCCGCTCACTAAAATCCCTCAAAAGTGCCAATAGTAAAGCCTCAAGGCCAAAGGCATGAATTTTCTTCTGGTGTATCTGTTAGGAAAAATGTGTTTACATTCTTTGCCTTTCAAAATTTGTAAAGAATTTCAGTTCTAAATGTTATCACTTTAACTTCACATCAACTCAATGTATTTGTCACCCTTCACAGGGAGTAATCATAATCAAACGTTCATGAGTCCAAGCAAAAGTTTGACATAAGAAGTTGAATGACTGACCAGGCAGACAATTTTGAGAGAAAAGAGAAGAGGGGAAAAAAAAATCATCTTCAATCATTATTTTTTGTAAATTAATTATATTTCTTTTTTATATTCATTTTTATTTTATCTGTTTCAATCAGCTGGATGATTAATTAGACTAGACACAATACAGAAAAGGGCCCCGCAACAGGCTCATGTAGTCATGTCAAATCCTGAATTATGATCACATCAGACCAAAATCTAAAAACTCGGCATAACTTTGAATGCGTGAAACTTGATCATGAACAAAAATAGAGTTAAACTAAAATACTTGGTACAGTAGATCGTCTGAAGTCTGAAATTAGCAGATATTATAAAATTCATCTAGTTCTTGAAAAGCTTTAGGAAATCCCATAAATGCTATTAAACATGAAGAATGCTACAGACATATAACAAGAAGTATATAGAAAAAGTGTACTCAAATTCTTAATCATACTAGAAACAACATGTAATGCAAAGCAAAAGCACCCAAAGCAGGGAAGAGAGAGAATAATTTTTGGAGTCCACGTGGAGCTTGAGATTTCTTCACTGGTTTGATTATAGAACCATTTTTGTTGCTTCCACATATGCTTACTCCGATTCCAATCTTGACACTATATGCCTCGGCTGGATTCAAGCAAAGACCTGGATTTCCACTAAGGTCCAAGTTCCTGCCCAATCTCTTCAAGAAACTTGAGTTGAAAGGAACCACACCATCCAAGAAATTCCTGCTAAGATTCAAGTGATAAATGTGAGAGAGACTGCCAAAGACTACAGGGATTTCACCTGTTAATCTGTTGTTTTGAAGGGACAGGGTGCTTAAATTGTTAAGCTGTGAAAAGCTCGGCGGTATAGAACCTGAGTATCCTGAATTGGCAAGCCTGAGTTCTTGTAACTTCACAAGGATGCCAAACTCTACAGGCAAAGGTATAAACATAGGATTATCATCCATAAGGAAGTATTGCAAGCTTTGTAATTTTGTCAATCCTTTTGGAAATTTTCCTGTCAATTTGTTGTTACTCAAAGCCATGAAAGCCAATAAACTGAGCTTCTCAATGCTATCTGGAATGCTACCAGTGAGTGAATTTGAGCTCAAGTCCAGCTTTTGAAGCATACCCAGCTGGCCAATAGTGCTGGGAATGGACCCAGTAAGTGAGTTATAGCTCAAATCAAGGCCTACAAGATTTCTAAGGTTGCCCACTTGGACTGGTATGGTACCTGCAAGCAAATTATAACTCAAGTCAAGGTGTACCAAAGAATTCAAACTGAAAATTTTAACTGGGATTTGACCATTTAGGCGATTTTGTGACAGTGTGAGGATCTCTAGGAACTTCAAAGAAGAAATTTGTGGTGGGATTGGACCAACAAGAGCAGGGTTTGATCTGAGGCTGAGCTGCTGAAGCGAGGAGTTGTAGAGTCTGTCAGCTGAAACAGAGAGGGTTGTCTTAGTGTGAGTGAAACAATTGAAAAAGAACACAGATTGTAGATAAGGAAGAGAAAATATTTGATATGGAAATGTGGCTGTTTTCTTGCAAGTTGGGTTTGGTCTGGTGCCAAAGTCAAGTCTAGTGACATGGAGGTAACCGTCATCGCCCTGTTTGCACTCAATCCCAGGCCAAGAAGAGCCAGGCTTACAAGGGTTAGGATATGAGACTCTCCAGGATTGATCACTGGACATAGAGTCCATGATCTTGAAAAGAGTCTCAGCTTCGGATTGAAGCATGCCGTTTGGAGGTTGTTTCTTTGCATGGGGGGATATGGTAGAGACGGAAGGAATAGAAGAAAGGAAGAAGAAGAGAAGCAGCAGAAGAAGAGGAAAAGAGAATGCCAAGGGACTCTTCATTTTGGGGAAGTATTGTATTATGAAGGTCTGAGTATGCCGATCAGCTGTAGCAGCTAAATGAATTGTGGTTTTAGAAGTGAGTTTCATTTGATGTTTGTGCTGTAGAGGCCGGAGGGGAACAGGGAACTCAGGTTAAAAGGAAAACATGTTAAAAAGATAAAAGCGAGAGAGAGAGAGATGGGAGTTGGTAAAAGAAGGAAGTGACTGAAGTGATATGTGGCGTAGTGATTAATAGTGGGTCAAGACATTTGAGTGAGAATTTGACGCCAAGGTAGGGTCTAAAAAGATTGGAAACGTATTTGATTCTCTGATTCTTGAGAGACAGCGAAAGGAAAGGAAGGCTGGGTTGGGCCATCGGAGGCATGCTTCATTTTAACAGACATTGTAAAAGTTATTAAATCACATATTTCATACGCACAAATGGGTTAGGTTCATGGAATTGAATAGAAAGGCTCCACTTTGTAATTATAATTGAATTAACATTCAAGTATTTTCAAAAATTATGGTGGGGCGGGCGTGTGACAAGTGGAGAGACTTGAAAGGGTTAGTTTCAGAGGCATGGGTAAGTGTTAAAAATATTCCTACAATTTGGGCATTCATGTCCATCAGCGAACATCGGAACCATACTCTTTAACAAAAGTAATTGTGAACTTTGTCCTCACTCAGCCTCAAATTCTGGTAAAATTAAATTATTAGTAAACAAGAAAAGCTTTAAACTTTGCTGCAACTCATCACATAAACCAATAAACACAAGTAGGGAAACTCTGCAGTCTTGGAAGGCAAACACTCTAACAAAAGGTTGACATCCAATTAATGCTAGTGTTGAAAACTTGAGATGAATGGCCCAAACGAGATTGCTCGATGCTTCGAGTAAATCACACTATAAGATTAGAGATGTGATTGTATTTCCTCCATTCTTTACGTGTTTACATTTCACCAGGCAGGTGAAAAATATAGAGTTGTCTTTGTTTGGGTTTCAACATGTGCTGCCCTGGCCCAGACAAATGTAGCAGTTGGTTCTTACAAAGGGTCCGGCCCTGCAGACTGATGGGTCCTTTTTTCGAATTCCATCTATAATTTTACCTCATATCTCATCCGTGAAGGTAATTCTTGTCTGTGTTGTGTGGCTATAGAAAACGAGACATGAGGAATGAAAAACAAGCGTCATAACTTAGGCTAAAACGTCTCTTTTTAGGGAACCATACAGTCGTTATGGGTTGATCAATTATTGCAACCAGCGATGAAATTGACCTGACTTGTCAACCCTCTAATAGTTTATTGGTTGTACATTCTCTATGACCAGACACAAGTGAAGAATCTGAATTCTACCAACGCCAACGTTTTGATGAACATGCATCAGCAAATTGACAGCATCACACAAAATCTTACCTTCTACCAAGGACCATAAACCTTGCTAGAAACTATTGTATGAACTTCAAGATGCGTAAGTTGAACATGTAAAGGACTAAAACTTGAATGGAGGCAATTTGGTGAATATATAAGTCCATTCTCAGAGAATTTGTGTAATTCAGACTTCTAGTTGTCTACACTGGATTGTAAGTTTAACTCTTCCTAATAGAAGCTGATCTTTTAAACCAGCTGAGATGCTATTGAGATGACTTAAAAGTCACATATGATACAAAGCAAAAGAATATGCGAAATACAATTTATTGCTCACTGCCAAATGGCTCATATGATATGCAGATCAGGATTCTTTTGTGGAGATGAGAGGTTGAGCAGATTAATTGCACCAGAAATTCTCAGCTGCACTTAGGAGAACCTGCAATCTTCATTTTAGGCTCCCTCTCATACAAAATGAAAGGAATGGAATCAACTGCAGTAGGAGTCAATCAAGGCTAACAAGCAATCTTTATCTCTTGTAGGAAGGCTCTTACAGAAATTGGCAGACAAAAAAATAAGTCACAGAATTTCAAAGTGTTTCAGTCACTCGTCAATGTGCTGTATGATATCTTCTTCCAACAGGTGACTGGGGAATGGCCTCCTCTGCAGCTTTGGCTGTTTGAGGAACACTCTCACTAGCGACATGACAAAGTTGCAAATGTGAAAATTTTAAATGTTGCTCACAGTGCATCAACTTCATTTGCTGCAGGACAAACTTGCATACTATCACCATCCCCTCCTGCTTTACATGGTCATAACTGATCAACCTCGCTATCAGAATGATAAAGCTGCATTTTCATATCTTCGTTAGCCATTCTTCCTCCTGGAAACACTTTCACATCATCACCTTCACCAGCTGCTTGACATTGTTCAGATACATCAGTCTACAGATCAGCATGGCATTGTTGCGCACTTAAAATGTCATTAACCATCTTTGCTGCAAGCTGTATATCGTTGCCTTCACAAGCTACTTGACAAAGTAGTGATGGTTCAACCTTACTATCACCAGGGGATTGCTGTACATCGACATCCTCACCATCTTCAAGATATAACTCTGAAGCATTGATTGAGCTTTCTAAATGCTGTGGCCATGATTGTTTAACATCTTCATGATATAGCTGTTTTGATAATTCTTGTTAGGATTACTGCATAACTGAGATTGGTCTTCCTTGATGATTGCATAGCATTGCATGGAATCATCCTTCTTGCATTTCCCTGTAGGTTTTCTTCTAATCCTATCCCTCTTCGTAACCCTTTTCCCAGATTCAGCCTGACAATCATAATCACGATGATTTCAACCGATCACCCTCAGAAGTTGCATCAGAAAACTGAGACATATCATCCTTCTGCTAGCGCTTTCCGCTATTCTTTCGCATTATGCTCCCCCTTCCCTCTAACCTCTTCTCATATTCAATCTGATAAGTCCTTGACAGATTTCCTACAACTCCATCTTGGTCCCCCAAACAATAATGGGCAATATCCCTGATCCTTGAAATTGACTTACCGAGAATGAATCTGCTATACATGCAATATCCCACAAGCCAGTACTTTGTTGAACAAACAAAGAAATGCTCATATATTTAATTCACTTGAATAACACAAATGCATCAGCTAGCCGTTCAGATCCTTACCATTCTGTTTTTCTTGGTTCTAAACCTTACAGTACCCTGGTATGGTGTCGGCCTTCCAACAAGTTTACAAGTAATTCTCAAGTACCATTGCATATATTCACTTTCATCCACACCATCATCACCTTCCACAAGATTGAGCCATCGGTTGGACCAATTCATTGATCTCTGCTTCCATTTTCCCAGACAAGTCTACCCCACTATCAACTCCACGAATCTTTCTCTCCCCTGGCTGCACATCTTCTGGGATTACTTGAAGCATGCCATGTTGCCTCAAGCAACGATCTGGAAGGTGTCTTTCTGCCTTGTCAAAGCAAATCAACATTGTATCCGATCTCCCAAGGATCAAGATACTTCGAATACTTTCTGGGATTACCATGCTATCAACATACTCATAAGGAAGTCAATCCACCTACACCACATGCAACAACATACCATGATGTAAGTTGAACTACAAGACAACATGTTAGAGTATAAGAAAAAGTGTTACTCTCCAGACAATATACTAAATTTAAATTCCACATACACCACCAACTTACATCACACGTCTTCAGGGAGTTCAATGCATTACGATAAAAAACTGTCACTTTTCACTGTCAAAGCGTTTTGTTTTCCCTTCCACCTAAGTACAAGCGGAAAGAGGTCACGAGCTGAGTCATCTTTGAGCTTGGGTCAGCCAACATTCAAGTGATAGTAGCTCCAACACTACAACATTAGAAACCAACCAAAATCAGGTCTCTCATTAAAATAAAACAATGCAAGATAGCAGTAGGTGTATGAACTGACCCATTCATCACCCCTATCCCCTTTTCTTCAAATATAGAAGCCAAGCACAAACCTCTAGGAGGAAGAAAAAGAAAAGAAAGCCAAAATTGATAAAAACTTACGGTATTTTGAGATTCAAGAGAGGCCCTCCCAAGTGCTCTGTACAAATACAGGCGTGCCCCAAGAGTACTTCCCAACCTTTTCAAAATCTTCCAACATTGTTTCCAGTGGTAGTGGAGAAAATAGTGCTGCCCATCAAGTATAGAAAGTGAGCACGTGTATGGCACTCTACATCTCCCGTTGAAGCATCTTCAGGACACACACAAAAGAACTCTTTCAACCAGCTGAGTTTCACCATTCCACCACTCATGTGCCCAGATTCTGATACTTTACCCAGAAACCTTTCACAGACCTTGCTGGATGAGGTATATGTTACACCTAGAACTGGTTCACCCTCAACCAGCAGTCCAAGCAGCAATGCAACATCTTTAAGAGTTATTGTCATCTCTCCAACCATCAAGTGAAAGGTATTGGTTTCTGTTCTCCACCTTTCAGCTAGTGCAGAGATGAGCGGGTTGTCAAGACTGATTGAAGGTACCTGTCTCGAGTACCTGAACCCGGCCTTGTCCGCCGACTCGATTTGCATCTTTGTGAGTCGCCATTCACCCAACTTTGAAGTGTGCTCATGACATCCAATTGCAAAAGTGTCAGATCAACACCTGCCCCTCCTTAACATGCTTCCCTTGGTCATAAAGCACAGATTTATGAATTGGCCCAGGACTATCTACACAAGGGTCAATCACTACTACAGAACCACCAATTGGTCCAAAATTGTTCGCACAAGCATCCATCATATACTACTTCTAGCACAAAAGTAAACATTAGCTCCATTAACTCAGAACAAAATCGCTCATAATTACATAACTCCTAATCCAAGCTTCAAAATTCACTTCTGACCTGAACTAACCAAAAACTTCAAAAAATGGAGGTGGCAAAGATTGTACTCTCCTGCTATTGCTAGCGGGGAGATCACCTATTCCTTAACATTAAGAAGAAGGAATTTGTGCTATCTTAACATTAACAACGGAATCAGCAAAACAATGATCCAGTTTTTAATTTTTTATACCAAATATTTATTTATTTATTCTACATATTTCAACGCATGAAGGAAGCAATTTAGAACTTTACATAACAGAACCAAAAGTCACATCATTTCCTTTCGATTTCAGAAGATTAAAGCCAAATTAAAATCTTTTTTTCCCCCCCCCAGGAACCAAAAACATCTCTGGTGCGAGAATACAAAGAGACGCTCCCAAACAGAAGTGTGTTGGCGGGAATATGTATATGTATTAATTGCACGAGTACTCTCTCATACCACATTACTAACCTTGAATTAAACAAAATTCGATATACCAAACGACGAACGACGATGTCGTATGAGGATTAGAAACGGTTAACTTATTGAGTACTTTATACGAGTTACGTGGGGACAGGTGTGGCGGCCACCAACAGGAAAAAGTTATTTCCAGTAATTACCTTCCATACCCCCGAACTATCATGGAGTGCAAAACAATCTCAGTTTGACACGTAAGATTAGATTGGATTAATTATTAGAATTTAATTGAATTAAATTGAATTATATTACATAATCTTATATTTAGTACAGAAACAATTATATTATGTTAAATTATATTTAAATAATACTTAGGTTGATATTTAAATATAAAATTAATTAATAAGAAAATTAAATATATTGTAATTAAGTTATTGGATAGTTATAATATAAGAAACAAATAAAAATAAATAAAACAAATTAAATATTTAATTAATTTTTACCAAATATTTAAAAATATTATAGAAAATCAATTAATTAATGGTATTATTAATTTTCATGATTATTTTTAATATTATATTAGTGATTATTAAATTTAATACAATCAAATAATGCAATAAACTATCAAATGATTAATTTTATTGACAAATTATTAAATATACAGGTAATGAAACTTTAATCTCAAGAGTTGGTAAAAGTAAAATTACCAATTTAATTAGATCATAGATAATAAAACAAAATAAATTTTAAGTAAATCATAATAAAAAAATTAAGTAATTAATTAATATTGGGTGTAAATTAAAAATAATATAAAAAATCTCATACATGAACAACTTTTTTCTTTGATCTTATGTATAAACTAAGATTAAATTCAAATTTAAACTCCCTTAACCCCATCCAACTGAGCTTGCCAAACATAAAATAAATATTTAATTTCAAAATTAATCAAATCCCATAATATGGCCTAGAGGAGCTAGAATTAGATATTTTATATGATTAATTTTGACTCTCTCATTTCCTAGATATTGTGAAAAAGGAAAAAAAAAAAAAAAAAAAAAGGGCCAACAACAACAACTTTGCTAATCTCACTAAATAAAACCGGATTTGGCTAATTCACCATTTATCTAAGAATATCTATCAATGATTCGTTTACAATCTTGTAAAAATATCTAAAAATCCGGCCTGCTACTCAGCTACATTCCTTTATTCTTTTGCATTTCTGGGGACGGCAATTAAGCTCTCATCAATCTTCAATATTTGAATATAACAATTTATGTACAAATTCATCAGCGTATCATTCAAACTACCAACCACAACGAGCAGAGAACCCTCCACATGAACTAACAAAGAATAACAAAATTAAAGAAATTTAAAAAGGAAAAAAATAAGTTGATGATGTTATTAGCTCTAGAGAGAGAGAGAGAGAGAGAGAGAGAGAGAGAGAGAGATTGAAGCATTTTCCTAATATTCATACAATTTTGACAATTCTAATCTGACCTCCCACCGCTTCCCATTCCGGATCTAGCGAGGAAAACTGGCATTTAATTTACACGCGTTGCAGGGGCAAAATTCAAAATAAAATATGAGGCCGGTGCCTGAAATTTCTCACGAATTGAATGTTAGTGAGAAGTACCACAGAAAAAAAAAAAAAGTCTCTTTTGACATGGAAATCCAAAGGAGGAAAAATCTAAACAAAGCTGCATTTGTCAATATTTTAAATGCTTTTCTCCAGCTGCTATAAACAAATTTCACTTCCAAGGGTAGGGTCCATCCTCCGTTTTGAAATTCATACGAGATGGGAATTACCGTTCCATTGAGGTTAGATATACTATTGGAACATTCTTAGGAAATTGTTTGCATATGCCATTGGCTTGACATCAGGGTGAGGCTGCAATTTCATCAAAGATGAGAAAATTCTCAGATTCAAAAACAATCGTCTATGCTGGTTCCAAAATGGTAAAAAAATGAAAGTGCACAAAAGAGACAAGAGAATAAGGATTGAATGCAAAAAACAAGACAGAAGCTACTGACCACAGCTGCAAACGTAACAATATTTGGCTTCAAGGTAGGAGCTTCAAAACGAATAAAAGCACCCTTATTACCCATCTGCAATGTTCAAAAGCCGATGTTAGAAGAATAATGCCAGTACCCTCAACCGAAACAAGCTACAATTTATAACAAAATTTAGATATTGACAAAGAACATATCGTACATAACCAAATTGGATCCTGATTCTTGAATACATATATAACTTCCTAAATCGCATCAAAATGACTATAATATTGTTCATTCAAAACACTACATATAGAAAGAAACGTCCTGACGTTCATAATTTAGTTACCTGATCACAGTAATTTGGTGCAGAAAATACCGTAATGAGTTTGCCATCATGCTCAATCTCATAGCCTTCGTCCTTAACTTCGTGTGATCGCACAACTAAATCTGTCAATTGAGATATGTGTGTTAAGCCATGGACATGGAAACAAACAGAAGCATTGACAACACTAGAAACTTCCTAGATTACTATTATCTATATGGATAGGAAACTACCTAGACTGTTATCCTGCAGGAATCTTTTTGTCACATCAGCACCAAAAGAAAGACCCACTCCTCTCTTGCTAGGCCCTCTTCCTGGCAGAGGTTGTGGATCACTCCACAGCAATTCGCACATCAATCCTAGAGAAGATCAGACACAAAAAAAATAACTTGAGGTCTGATCGGACAATACTAACCACATGCATGTATGATACAGATTTCACATAACTAACCACATGCATGTATGATACAGATTTCACATAACAAGGATCGCCAAATTTAGGCTGTACTGAGTTTGGCATTAGTTTAATACAAGCACAAGGAAGCAATACTACAGATAATCATTATCATAATAATGACAATAATAATAAAATAAATAAACAGCACACCTTCCTCCGGAGGCTCGCAAAATCGATCAATAGCCTTAATGTCGGAGAGTTTCACCCCATCAACGCTAAAAAGACCTCCATGAACTACGAAAACCTTCTGATTTAGTACATGTGCCAAAGGTAAACAACAGAACACTTCTGCAAAGAGTTCCACAAATGTTTCACTCAACTTGGAGCGAACCTCCCCCTCAAAACCATAAATTTTGTTCATGCTCTTGCTCTCGTGATTTCCTCTGGAAAGATATATAGCTGAAATTTTTCCAAAAAAGGGTAAAAAGTCCATTATGAAATGAAATTAGCGGATGAAGACAAATTAAAAGAACAGCAACAAAATCAATTGAGAGAAAATATCATACACCAAAATCAAATTGAACAGGACAAGAGTAGAGAATAAAAAACAACGTGAAACTGGAAATATAAAAAGAAAACACATTTGCAGTGAGACCTACATATCCAGAAGCAAATGGCAAAGATTAGAACAGACAGCTATAACTTCACGAAAACAACTTAAGGAAGTTAAATATGGGTAGCCAATAGCTTTAAACTATTACAAAAATATGAAGAGGTTGTAATTTTTAGGTGAGGAAATCATGAATTAAAATCTAATATACACAGAATTGCCACGTGTAAGAGCAAAAGTCTTACAGAGAAAGCAACTACAGAAAATTGTGAGTAAAAGAAGCAGAGAGTCTTCACCTGATGGACACATGCACTTAAAAGCAAATAATGTGAGAATGACCTCCACTGAAAATGAACCCCTATCCACAAAGTCACCATTGAAAAGGTATGGATTCTCTTCTGATGGAAGCCCATTAAGCTCAAAAATATTCAACAAATCATAAAACTGCAAGCATCACAAACATATACATTGAAAAGAGTCAACTTTTTAAAGCAGGGACAAGATACTAACAACAAATGCACTACTTCTACCCAGTTTTAAGATATTATTGACAACACAACTATAAAGGTAATACTCGGAGTGACGAAACAAGATTCCCAACACACTTTCTAGTAAGGTTCAATGGAGGCAATCCACTAAACATTAAGAGGAACGAGACAGATAATAACAATGTCTCAGACCTGATACAAACGCGAGCAGATGTAACCAGGCAGAGAAGACTGTATTACTTAGACATGTATAACAAATTATCCCTTTATGTTCATTTTTACATAATAACTAATTTTGGGCAGAATTCCTTCAGACAATTAGACCAATCACGTATATCAATGAGTTCACTATATGTTCTGTGACCAATATAAGCAACAGTTAGATGCAGAATGCTGTTCTTCACAAATGATCTTATTGGCCCTTGAAAAGGTTTCATACCTATTCAGCATTTTCAAAGTCAATACAAAAGCAAGCAATCATTATAGTATTCAATAATGACTAAAAAAAGGCGGGCAAATTACCTGACCATGAACATCACCACAGACTGTAAAATGCTTGCCATCAGGGATGTCTATATCAACAAGGGAAGGCAGAGCTCGTAACATTTCCCTTGTTTGCAAGACAATCTGGAAAGCATATCTACAGCAATGAAAGCACCATTCAAAGTGAGGACACTAGGTCAAAATCATGTCATGAAATAATTTCATAACAAACTGTGTTTGCTAAACATACCTTTTGTGTAAGCACTTCTGATTCTTGAAATCATCCATCATTTTCTTCACAAAATCCAAAGTAATAACATCTCCCTCTATCCTTGCCCCAGAATATTGTGGCTCCACCTCTAGAATGAAACAAAACACAAATTCATCAATAAATATAGGATCAAAACATCTAATGTAAGTCATCCCAGTTTCATGAATGAAATACAATTAGGATTAAAAGAAAGGAGACAAGGAAGATAAAATAATCCCTGCATGAATGGGTCTCTCAAGCATGAAAGCATGACAACAAGGTCATTCTTTATGTAAAAAAATCATCAGCTGAAAGAAAAGAATCTCCAGACATCAATTCATTTAATTCAGTGGAAGAATGATCAATCGAAGGCATGTCAGTGATCCATCTAACAAAAGAAAAAATTTGCAGATTGAAAACTCTGCAGTTCAAAGTGTCAATTTTTTTTTCTTAATAAATTTACTACTTTTTAGAAGTAAGAATTTCCAACTTCTGAAATTATAAAAATGGGCAGAGACCACATTTCAGTAATTTATTTACTCTGGCTCAAACCTAGTTCAAGTTTTCGACTCTTTGTAAAGACACCACTACCACTGCAGCTACCCCACCAATAAGCCCCTAGAATCATCAGCACCGCCACCACCATTCCAGCCACTGTTGTGGCTACTGCTGGCCACACCATCACCACCACTGCTACCACAACTGTTGCTGTCGCTGCCAATATGGCCGCTTGGGTGGACACAAATGATGAACTGGGGCTCATCCCTATTATGTACAATATTTTAAAAATAATGTAATTAATACTAATTAATCTTCAAGAAGACACTGGAAATGAAAATGAAGATGTTTAAATATTTCCTTATGATTGACCTTTTTCCAGCTTACACGTAAAACACCCACGTGATGCTTACACTTGTTATGGGTATTCCGTTCAAACAATTAATTCTCTATGTTCAGTCTTAATTCTTTGCCCATATGAGGCTTATTTTCCATTCGTTACATGGGCTATGACCCGAATTGTTCTAGTTCTTTCGTGAACCTCTACATTTATGGATATCTTCTACATTTAAGGATATTTCTCATTTTTTTACCATATTCTCTGATCTTCCAGCAGACCTACGGGATAACTTTTCGGCCATGACAATAAAAGAGAACGATGACTTCAAGTTTTACCAAATTGGAAACTAAGTGAATTAATTATTTTCCTCCCTGTGATGATATGTTATGGCATGTCAAAATGATCCCAAGTGCTTGATAGAAAGGTTGACTGCATTGAAAACATACTTTAGTCCAGATATACTACACTTGGGATGCATCAGCATTTATTGACATCAATGAGAAGCTACGTAAATGTCAGAAAAAATTCACAATCATAACATATTTTTACGAATCCATTACAAAAGAAAAGAGAACTCAGTTAAGAAATTAAAACTTGAGGGTAGGTAGAAAGATCAGTAACTGAGTTCACAACTACAGAAAGGTTGAACATTTTAGAAGTGATGGGAAAAAAGATCATGAAAGAATATTTACGATAATCCAACATTGTGCCAATAATAACACCAATAAGGAAAGAGTATATCACAGGAAGCACACCTTCCTAACAAAAACATAAGGTGTCCAAAAAGTCCAATTATCATATTTGCTTTGCTTAAACCTCTTATCAGAAGCAATCCATGTTACTGCCTTAAGAAGAGATTCAATTTTACATTCTCTTTTCTTTTCTTATTAAAACAACCATAACAAATAATTATCAAGAATATATATAACAACCAATCTAATGAACTATACAGCAACAGTGAGATGCCAGTTCTTGGAAAATAGACATATTGACATTTCAGGATTCAGAAATAGAGAAAAGGGATCAGAAAATCGAATGAAGGTTACAGAATAAAAGGAAACTGGAAAAAGAAAAGATTACCTATGGACTGATAGTCAATGGAATCTGCTACTGAATGCCTTTCTGACTCAGGGACAGCAATCGCTTCTTCGAATTTTAGTTTCTTTACTGCTTTTTCACATTCCTTAACTTTCTGGGCAGCATCGGGATCATTTGGGGAAAGTTTCTTGACCTAATTTTAGATATAATTGGGGTGGGGGGGGGGGGAGGCGGAGTCTATCAGCACCTCACAAACAGTATTCATTCCCAAAACAACCCAAAAATAAATAATGGGTAGAAAGAATGGTCGATAATTCACAAACCAGTGAAAGACCCTTGATGAAAATTACCTGTTGGAAGTCCTTTAGTGCTTCTTTAAATTTCCCCATGGCAAGATAAGCGGCACCTCTCCTATAGTAACCCTGTGTTCAAAGAACTATCAGAAACAGTGTACATAAATTACTTGCACAGGAGTTACAAAGATTTAATATGTGAAGCATGCCTTTGGATATCTTGGATCAATTTCAATAGCTTTTGAAGCATCCTGTATGGCGCTACCATACTCCTCCAGCTTAGTGTGGGCAAATGCACGGTTGGCATAATACACAGCATTCTGACTGTTTAATTCAATTGCTTGGGAATATAAATCAATAGCTTGGGAATATTTCTTGGCTGAAAAGTAGACAAACAAGATTAGCACAACTGAACATGCACACGGCAGGAACAAAAAGGCAGCAAAAGATTTAATCAAAAGACAGTACTCATATTATATCAAACAGTCGGATTTATTATAGAGAAAAAGGAAAGATAAGAGAAATACACTACTAAAAAATGCAGCTAAATAATGTTGATAAAAAATGAGTTAACATGATAAGCCATTGAATTTCACAAACTCCTAAACTAAAATGGCAATGGGTTGCTTAATTAAACAACAAAGGATAAGCTCGTACCTCTGAAAGCTTCATTAGCAAGGGCTTTGAGTTCTTCAGCTCTTGAAACACTAGAATTTTCAGTTTCCATATTGGGCATAACTTTTATCGTCTTTGAGAAGTCAGGTTCAATGTTAGCAACCAATAGATATCATAATTAAGATCTCATCCCCTTATCCAATTCTCCCTCTGTTCCAAAAAGAAAAATAAATTAGCTAATAGCCTTGCCTTTTTTCATAGAATATGAAGCACGCCAATGCCAATTTACAATGCCCAGAAAATGAGCGTAACAAAACAACAGCGAAGATTCCCGCGTGGGAAACCTACATGAAACCCGCTACTCACAGTCGGCTGAACATCATTTGGTAGTACCAACCCAGACTATTATTCCTTATTCGGACTAATTAATAGCTTCCAAGGTTATATTAGAGACAAAACAAAACAATCAACAGTAGTTGCAACACTTTACATTCGGCAGTAGAAACCAAAAATTAATAATTCAATGTTAAATAAAGTAAAAGTCTTTTCCGTTTTACCCCAAAAAAAAAAAAGGAATCGGATTCATAACAGACCACTCACAACGCAACTCCCTCCCCCCAAAAAATTAATAACAATAATTATAAATGAACTATAAAAAATAAAATGCAGAAACGGTAAGATTAACAAGAAAGAAAAAATTAAAACGTTACATGCAAAGTCAAATGTTGAAGCACCATCAAGTTTTCTTTTTTAATAGCCAATACAAAAGAAATTTGCATAAACTTGGCTACAAAGACTTCGAAATGTTCGCTTAGTTTATGCTTATTAGCTGAGTGGGAGAACAGAAGAAAGTACCGGAGAGTGTTCGATCTTTTGACTCTGAGAGCGAGACAGGAGAAACCCTAAAGTCACAGGCTCTTGTTGCTTTTATTTTTTTTTATATTTTTTTGCTATATTATTATTATTATCAATTTGGTTTTATGTCAAGTAGTTTTGGGGTACTTTGGACTTTGGAGTCGTTAAATGAAAATTGGAAGTCTGCGTAGGAAAAATCTAGAGACGGGGACGAGAGCCTCTCATCTGTCACCAACTTTTTCTTCCTAGTACAATATTTTAACCATATTTCGTGTCTTGATAATATTTTTTATTACCATCAAATTTACAACAACCAATAACATGGGATTTAATAATCTACAACGGAAATATGAGAAATTCGGTAACTTTTAAAATAATATTAGTGCTTTTTTTTTTTTGAAACACTAGATGGTCCTAAATAGGTTTTAATTATGCGAGGTATTTTTAAGTTTATATTACAACTTAAATTAATTCTTGTTCACACTGAATCGGACCATAAGGGGTAAAGTATTGATTAAAGTGGTGACTCCATACGAGAGCAGGGTTTGAACTCATTATCATCTTTTAAGGAGTGAGAGTGTCGAACTACTTACACCAATAGGGATGGCAATAGGAAGGGGAGGGGACCGATATCCCCGCACCCATCCCCGATATTCTTCATATATCCACGTCCCCATCAGAATTGCTTGAGGCGATCCACGTCCCTTCCTCGAATAATAAGAGGGGATCCCCAAAGAATCCCTGATCCCCAAATAATTAATACATTTTTTTATTTCTGAACTTAATTTAATCATATTAAAATAAAAATTTAAATAAAGGCAATGTTTGACAATATATCTTAGATTAACATTAATTCAATACAAAAATTACACTACAAAATACAAATAATTAAAATAATTATCTTTCTCAACCTTTATAATCCTATAATAAAAAGAAATTACTCTTATATCAATAATGAAATTAATGAAATGGATATAGATATTGAAATTAATATTTTTAATAAAAGTATTTACTCTTATATCTCATACTCATCCTATTCTTCCTCGAGGAATGTTGGAAATTGAGAGATAGCATCATGTTTCAAATTTAAAATAGTTTTGGTTTAAGACCTTTGAAATAAGGTATGATCAAATAATAATTTAGGACTACAACTAGTTAACCATGCTTGAAATTTTTATAGTAGATGCATATAAATATTTTGATATTTATTTTTTATACTAATATTTAACATTTTATAATTTAAATTTTATTATTCATTTATTAATAATTCAAAAAATTAAAATAAAAAATTAATATAAGGAAATGGGGAAATTGGTAGGGGATGGAGATTCAATCTCATTCCCGTCCCTTCCCTGAATAAAAATCTGGGTCAAAAATCATTCTCATCCCTTCTTCGAATAAGAAACTAGGTATAAAATTATCTTTATACCCTCTCCGAATAGGAAAAATCTCCAAAGGTCCCCGTCCCTGTGGGGATTTTTACCATCCCTACACACCAATCAACTTTGGTTATATTAGTGTTATCTTTAATAGAACATAAAACTATAAACATATTTTAAGTGCATAATATGTGCTAATTAATTCAGAAAATCTATGAAGTAATTACAAACTATTTAATTTTAACATCACTTGCATCAAATTTGATTGATGATTGAACATTTTTAGCGTGTGATATGTAATTAAAAGAATGTTTTCAAGCTCATATATACAATCCTCAAATTAAAATAAAAACAAAATTGTGATATATTGATTCATATTCAATGATCAATCAGAGAAACTTATCACCCTATCCATAACTTTTGACCAACGGACAAAAAAGTACTTTGATCAAGCATATTCATAGATTATGCATGAGCTTTGCAATATCTGTGATCTATATACATATCTTAAGACTTGATGAATGAATTGAGCGCAATAAAATGGTACCCAATTTCATATGCTACGCAATCATTAATGAAACGAGACAACATCAGCTTCATTTTGCTTGTTTGTTCTCCAACGTGCGACAGCTTTGGACTCCTATTGATTGTTACTTCCAATACCAAGATAATTGCTTCGAAAAACAAGATTCAAGTTGTCTCTTATATATAAGCGCAGCCCATGCCCCAAAGAGCATACCACCAGAGGCATATTATACCGTAACTGTTGGCTCTTGCAATTGAAACAGATCTAGTATTAGTAGTAGCTCAGGCTGCAGCCTGCTGTCTTTCTTAAGGAGCCGTTTCCCTTTGGCTTATGGAATTGCAAATCTTGTTACCTCCTGGAAAACCACTACAAGCCCAAATTCACAATCATTAGTGAGGAGAATTTTTATTCAAGCAAGCATGGATGATCTCATCATCATCTCAGAAAAACAAGATATGTACCTTAGAGAAGGACACATTATCCATAAGCACGTAGTTTGGACTAAAATCTGTAGGAGTTAGATAGTCGTCCAAGTGCCAATCTGGGATATTATTCACGGTAGTTGTGTCTCCAGTCACAGATGGCATCTTACTTGTTGCTGGTGCTGAGACAGTCTCTACTCTGCCAATTTGTCCATGCAACATTCTGTTGGCTTCACAAGCAGTAGGAATGCTAGCATTCCTCTTGTAAATTGGCTGGGATGATTCTGTTTCAGAAGCATTTTCAATTGAATCTGACTTGTTCGTGGTTGTGGACACACAAGGTTCTGTCGCTCCAAGTCCTACTTTGACACCAATCAGCAGAAACCGCTGATGACCGGAGACATAGGTGTTTGCGGTGTGGATGGCAACATCACATTTTCGACAAAATAAAGCTCGATCCTCTAGACAGAAGAAATAACCAGTAGTTTCCTATAGTATATAAAATAAGAAAGCATTACAACCTCAGCTTTAATACACATGTAAGGATACCATCACTAGGATATGTAAATACTATGAGAAAGAGAGAAGGGAAAAAAAAATCCATATTTTTATAGCAGAACAAAATGCTTTCCCAAGAACACACAACGTAATATTAACCAGTGACGATGCAATTGCATAAGAATAGGATCCAGTAGATCGAATTACTGGACATCTCAACATATTACATAAATGTGCAAGGAAGCATTTGCTGCACACTTAGTTTCAATAATCCAGTCTTTAACGTGGAAAGCCAAAGGGATAATGAGGATCCATTTGTTGGAAGGTGGCTTAGTAGCAAGCAAAAGATAAGCAAAAGAGCACAAAACATGCCCTTATCCTAAGATAAATAAGCTAATATAAATGCGTACTACTCTTTCAAATAAGATGCATATAATCCCAAGAATAGGAAATCTATAAAAACCAATTATGATGATACAGAAGCAATGGAAGAATCAAGTCAAAGGCTCAAAGCACAAGCCTTATTAGAAAATCAAGGACAAATCTAAAAAGAGTGAAAACAAGAAGACATTCAATGTCACAGTGATAGAAAGTTCAAGGTTCTAAACTTGTGGCATCATCTCGAGTTTTGTTCTGCATCTTTCTGGGTTAACAAGTGCAAAATCCACCAACAACTTGGTGAAGGAACATGAATTGAAACGTGCATGTCTCTCCATGACTGTCTTTTGATACATAGCTTCAAGAGCTGAGTCCAGAGTGGAGCATCAAGAACTTTATAAACTATTAAGACCGTAACAAAGACCACCAACTAGCATACTATTAATCAGAAATTGGAATTAAAGTAACATACAGTAAATGACTCCAACGAACATGAAAAATTCCGAGTTCCAACCACCACCGGTCATCTTAATTGATCACTTAAGGGAAATTCTTTAATATCTTTTAACTCAACGAAAGTTCAACCACAATTAATCTAACCAAGTATTGATTATTAGCTATAATTCACCAGCCACTTAATACATCGAATCTAAAATCTAATTCAAAAAATTCATAATAATTAAGATTAACAACAACATCCTATAGCCAACTTTCAAGCAGAAGTAGCAATAAAACCGCGAGGACAGACACCTGGCAAATATCACACTTGGGCATCTGAGAAGATGAATGAGAAAGGGGAAGTCGCTGGTGCTTCTTAGCCAGCATGTTAGCTGAATGCACTTTCCGGTCATAGTCCCAGCAAAGCGCCGCCTCGTCGGCACAGCACAGCACCTTGGCCTCAGCTGCCTCGCACCCATTACACTGAATCCTCATCTTCTTCTTCAACGACAAAGTAGTTTGACTTCACGGAGGGAAGGGTTTAAGGAGTTATCACAAATGGAAAGATAACGTAGTTACTTGTCATGTCATGTTGAAGGGTTTAAGAGATTCCTTAATAGAGTGCAGGGTCAAAGTCTTGGAAACGTATTAACCGACAACTCGGCAGATATTATAAGGACACGTGGTGCTTGTGTAAATCGCCGCTGCCACGCATGCTTGTGAAGGAAGCGAGCGAATTTGTGATGATGAAAATTATTGGTGAGCAATCTTATAGTCGATAAGACGATTGACACTAATAACTTGTGATGATGAAATTGATAATCACTTTATTTCTAGAAGCATAATAGTCCATTAATCTTTTCACATTTTTATGATAAACAAAATTTCTCAAATATTCAAAAAAATAATTTCATGTATTTGTCTCCCTTCCCTAACATTCTTATTCTTCGTGACGAAGATATGAGTGAACTAACCCAAGTCTCGATATGTCTAGCAGCCTCGACTTATCTATTATTATTATTAGTTTTTTCATGAATATTATACTAACAAGTCATTTTGAAAAATAAAACTCATTATATCTCATACTAAGTGTATTTTTAATTTTTTATTAATAATTCTCTCGTACAATAAAAGAACACGTAATTAAAAAAATATCCAGTCCATCTCAAAAAATATTGCCAGCTTCGCTAATACTTATTCTCCCTCCCATTTTCTATTTTAACTCTCATTCTTTAATCTGCTTATAATTTTCCAGTAAAATTAATGGGTGCAAAATTACAAATGGAGAACCGTACAAGGAAACAATTCCTCATCTCCTATTTATTTATTTTCTCTTATTATAGGTACTATACTATACATACGTTTAGTAGCATAAACGTTAAAAGAATTCAATATAATTATCATAATACAATAAAAACTCAATTCAATATATATATATATATAACTGTAAAGAAGTGAGGAGTACAAAAGACAGAACCGAGCGGTCAGCTCCACCCATTAAAATTAAAAATAAAAAAAAGTTTTTTTTTTCCATATTCCAAAAATTACTACAATGAACTTTAATTTATCATGTGCACCTTATTTTTTAAAAAAAGTCATGTGCGCATTTTAAAAAAAAATTACTTAAACTATTTTTGTAAAAGGCTAAAAGCATTTTTAATGGACTTTCTTTTACTGCCTGATATATCTTCAAATGTTAATGATTTGACCATTGTTTATCATAAGGAAAATGCTACTTACCTGAGTCAAACTCTGAAAGTAATAAACAACGTCGTTTCATTCTTTTTTTTTTTTACCCAAGCCCTAAAACGACGTCGTTTTGGCAAAATTGTTACAGTTGAAATTAGTTTCTCTTTGCCTTCGTCTCACAACCCCTTTCTCATTCTATTTCTCTATTTCTTATAGACGAAATTTTCGCAGCAACCGTAAATGCCGAAACTCATCCTTCAACGACAATGCCGACACTCATCCTTGTTCAAACTTTTCTTTGTCTTTTGGTGTTGCCGATGGCTGAGTATTTGTGATGGTGGCTGCGAGGCTGATGGCTGTTGATGTGGTGGGTGCGTGATGGTGGCTGTGAAATGAAGGGGAAGGGAAATAGAGAAATAGAAGGAAAAAGGGGTTGTGAGGCGAAGGGAAAAAAAAAGCAATTTGGGGCTGTTGTTGATTTTGCCTTAACCAAGTTGAAACGTCTAACTCCACAATGAATGTGAAGCGCCAATCATTCATTGTGATATAAAGCCTCACAACATTCTGATGGATGAATTTTGGACTGCAAAAATCTCAGACTTCGGGCTGGCAAAGTTGTTGATGCCAAACCAAACAAGGACTTTCACATTGATCAGAGGGACAAGAGGTTATATGGCGCCAAAATGGTCTAAGAATACTCCAACATCAGTGAAAGCAAATGTTTTCAGTTATGGAGTAGTGCTCTTGGAAATTGTTTGCTGCAGAAGAAACATGGAGATTGATCCTTCAAAACCAAAGGAAATTGTTCTTATCAATTGGGCTTATAAGTGCTTCATTGATAGAGAGTTCAATAAACTTGTCCGTGGCGAAGAAGTAGATAAGAAGACTCTGGAGAACAAGATCAAGGTGAGGCTTTGGTGTGTCCAAGATGAACCTGCTCTTCGTCCTTCTATGAAGAGTGCGGTGATGATGTTAGAAGGGATCACTGACACTTTGATTCCTCCTTGCCCCACTTCCTTGTAGCAGAAAAATCTCGTAGAGAATTGTTGCTTCATATATGTTCTATGTATTTCAGTTTCAGCGTCGAATGAAATCTTTGGCATAAAGGTGTATTAAACATGTCAAATAAAACTTTTCCATGAATTAAAAAAAAATACCAAGGTGAAACGAAGGGGAAGGGGCTGTGAGAGTTGAGACGAAGACAGAGAAATCAATTTCGACTGTAACAATTTTTCCAAAACGACGTCGTTTAGTTTGAATGAGAGGGGAAAAAAAATTGAAATAGTGTGGTTCCTTTGTTGCTTTCGAGGTATGACTTGGGATAAATAACAAAATTTTTTTATCATAATATATAAATATATTTAAATATTATGATAAAGAGTTGTCTATAATTTGCGTTGGCTTGACTGAATTTTGAGTCTGCGTGTAATAAAATTATTTAAATAAAACATGAATTAATAATTTGTGCGAAAACAAATAATTAAATTTAATTGTAATATGTCGTTAATTACTAATTAGACTTTAGAGCGTGATATCGACTTATCTTATCGTGCGTCTCTCTTGAAATAATAATAATAATAATAATAATAAAATAATAAAGGCGTCTCATATTATCGTGGGAGCTGGTTAGCGCTTAGCGCCTATGAAATATGAATAAAAACTCGATTAAAAAAAAGTGAAAAATTAAAAGTAAAACCCTCTATGGCATCTTCGCTAACGAAGCGACTCGACACCTTAAACCCATGGCTACGTTTAGCCCAACTCCGGTTCGCAAGAACGGAATCCGGTCCTCCAAGGCGGCGGTCCAAGTCCCCTAGCTTCTCCGTGACGAAACCCAACAAGGAGAAATCAGAGTGGTGGATTGTCGACGGAGAAATGCACGAAATCGGAGATCACGTGCCGCCACGCGAGCGGTTCGTCATCCCCAGAGACAACATCCCCAACAAGCGCCGCAAACAGCTACGCGAGCAGTTCATGCGCCGCACTCGCCTCCTCCTCAAGGATTCGGTCAGTCTCTCCCTAACTCTTTTAAAACCCATTGCTTGCTGCTACTGAAATTTTTTTTTAAAAAAGCAAAAACATAAATCCTTGGTCATTTTTTTTTTAATTTTTTTATTTGCGAATGGAAAGGAGCATGAGGTGTTTTGCAAAAGGTACATGGAGTTGTATCAGGAGTTGAGGGAGAATTGGGAGAGGCTTTATTGGGACGAAGGCTACTCGAAGAAACTAGCTAAGGATCATGCTAATTATGACTCTGCTGAAGAGGATGATCAAGATTTTAACCCATACAGGTATCTCAATTTTTTTTTTTTTTGGGTGTAATCTGCAAATTAATTTTTGCAAGATTTTGGATTGGAGAAGCTCAATTATAATGCCTATTGCTTGCGTTTCAGGAGTGGCAGGAAACCTCATGGTGGTGATCAAACAAGGGTATGAACTTGAATGACTGAAAATAGTTTTAGCCATTGGCATGGCAATCTGAAGTTCAGTTTTAATGGAGCATTTTATTACCTTTGTTTTGAAGTGTACTTTTATCTGACATGAGTGGATTTTGACTGCAGGACCAGGGTTTCCCGAGCTATAATCAAGGTGATTCTTGGGAGAAAGTCCATCAAATTAAGGATAAGTTTGAATATGACAGAGAGAGAAGAATGAAGGACAAAGGTATCTTCGGTCTGGCTGAGAGATTTCTCTACGTTGTGAATTATCATTTTTAAAAGCATAATACTTTCAATATCCAGTGAAAATTTTAAGCATATTTTAAGTATTGGTTGTTGGACAAGTTAGGAGGTCCCAGCAGAAGAGTGAGTTTTATAAGCTGACTTGCTAGACAAGCTGAGCTACAGAGTCTCTTTTCGAGACCCCTAGTCTAGATCAGGGGGTTTGTGAACATATGTTCCTTTTCCACTACTGAGGTGATTTTAGATGGGTGATTTTAACTATAGACCTCCATGTTGGCCTCAGATGATATATAACCAATGTGCAGAGAGTAGCTTTGTTTGATACATCTTCAAATGCTAGATGTGCTCATTTTTGGTTTTGTTTCATGCTTTTTGGTATGAGTTTTAATGCTATGTCTCCATGGTTCAAAGATAGACTTGTTTTTAGGAGAATTGAAATTCAAAGGAAACTGTTCAAACCATTATTCATTTGAATGCTGTGATTTCCTTCCTCGCGAAGTTGTGTATCAGAGATACAGTCAGCTTATGCGTTTGGACAATGTGATACCTACTTCATATTGTTTATAGAGCACACTAAACTGTTCTTATTGCTAACTAAGTGTACCTACACCATTTCAAAGCTTCATTAATCAGATATTGAGATTCGTCTTGGTGCAATTCTCATTTATTTTGCATGTTCTGATTGCAGCATTTGCACCTATGAATGGAGGAACTTATTCAGGTTCACATGTTTCAAACTTCCGAAACCAGCCATTTGACACTCAGAGACACTTTCCCAACAATGAAAGGAATTGACGAAAGGGCTGCAGAAGATTTGTGTTAACAATCTTTGCCAATGCTCTTCTTAAGAATTGAAGGGCTATTGTCTGTGAGCAAAGCTGGAAAGCGGAGACCAGGATCTTGATAGAATGTCATTAGTTTCAGATAGATATATTGTAAACATTTAGCTGAGATATCAGTTTTGTAGCTAAATGCTTCTAGAATTTTCAGCTTTGATGGCCTCAGATTTGCCTGAGGCTTTCACCTGTGAACCGATTTTGAACTGATGAGCTCTTTATTTTATTATTTTTTGGGGGGGGGGGGGGGGGTGTCATGGGACGTGGGGCAAATGATATTGTAAAGGATCCTTTCAGGAAATAATTTATAAATAAATCATTTGTAAAAGGTATTCAATAGAATAAAAACAATAACTAAATGCGGTAGTTATAAGATTTGAGATTATGCCTTATATTTTATTAATATTAGTAGTTTGTAAGACAAGTATGTTTTATAATCTAAACACGAATGATCAGCATTCGCTTATTATACTATTAATTATATTCGAAGGCAAATTTATTGACGAATGTACAATGAGGCCGAGCACACAGCTGAATCACAAAATGACAAAGAAATTATAGAAGTTTTGATACCTTCAGCAGTAACCAATGACTTCGAAAGTGTAGTAAGGGCTGGATTATGTTACATTACATAATGTAACGTACAACAAATCTATTGTCACTCAAAATAATTCAATTGTTTTATATGGTACAATTTTTTATTTTTAGTGACAATTCGAGGTGTTAATGTTGAAAAATAACTTAACAGCTGAAATTATTTTTTTTAGAGAATAGCAGCACGAATTCAACCTCCAATGTCAATCTGACCAAAACATTATGTACCTACCAATAACAAAACACAGTTAGGACATGCCGGTGAAAGTTCCAGGCGTAGATCCTTCAATGTTTAAGTCAAATGTTTTATGTATAAGAAAAGAAAAATGAAAAAGAGAAATTCAAAATAAGTTCAAATCCAGGAATTCTCTAATGGAGGTGTTGCAAATCATGTAGAAAGTAAAAAGGCTTTAAATTAGTAACATGTAGAATTTTTTGTTAAATTAAAATTTATTTAAACATTTATAAACATATACATATATGTGTGTGTACTTATAATATTTTTTATTGTGTACATATAATAATTGAAAACTAAAATAAATATTTTATATTATTAATTTTATTTTTTTATCTCAATATAATAATAATAATAATAATTTTATTTCCTATTTAATAAGGATAATTTTGGGTTTCCGTAATATATATGAGGATATATATAGAGTTGTATTAAATATAAAAGTGAGTCTTGACATCAAATTTTGAAAAATTAGTCTTTCTATGACTTTCAAAATCTTTAGTAGGATGGAGTAATTTTACCAAAAGTGATTTCTCAAAAAATTTATTAAATACCAAAATTAACTTTTAACTTTTCAAAATCATTTTTGAGCCTTTTAAAAGCAATATAAACAAGCACTAACTAATTAATTCAGGTTGGTTTTACTTATTCAACAAGAATAACTAAAAACTCTTTGATTCTACATATTTTGTAGTGGTAAAACTACATGTTATTTATGCAGTAAATTAACAAATGACGTGACGTGAAAATAGAAAACCAACCGATGAAAAATGGACGACAAGTCCTTCAGAGTATGTGTTGGTGCATATGTAGGACATGTCATTTACTTTAATTAGAAAACGATATGTCGTAGTTAGTAAACATAATCAAACGACATGTCCCTCAAATACCAAACTCCATTAAAATTTTATTAATTAGATATTATTATATAAGATTAAAAAAAAAAAACTCTAGGCTAAAACCTTTTTGAGACTCTTATTTTTAAGATACAGTACAAACAAATAAGAGAATTCGGATAGAAAAGTAAAAAATCAATTCATTATGGATCCACAATACCTTTAATCTTTTTTTTTTTTTTTCAATTAAGCATCTTGAGTGGAATAAAAGAATCTATTAATGAAGTTACAATTCAAACTAGTTATATATTTTCTTTACTTCTACTACAATAAAGCCCTTCTTTAAATGCCTAAAAATTATTTTCCTCCTCATAGTTCATCATTTAATTTCATAAGGATGCATTGATTTCATCAATTGCTTGAAATATGTTATATGTATTCTAAATTAAAGATTGGCAACTCATGAAATCATCGTTAACAGCCTACCCAACTTATTTGATTGAACAAACAAGTAATAGTAGTTTTGATGTGATATTACCTTCGCTTCTTCTTTTTACCCCGCTGTATCGAATTTCAACTAATCTTAATTTTTTTCACATGACACTGAGCTTGATGGAACAAGAATAAGCCTTGGTCCCTTTATTTCGATGCACTAACTTTATATATCTATATTAAATCGGAGGGCAAAAATTTGTTGACAAATGTACAATAAGACCGAGCACATAACCGAATCACAAAACGACAAAGAAATTATAGAATTCGATACCTTCAGCACAGTAAATGGTGACTCTTGACTCTTGAAAGCGTAGTAAAAACTCATGGCCGGCGCCAAAACGCGAACGTACAACACAAGTTTTAAATGAAGAAGATCTGAATCCTGGTCTGAAATCGAGAGAAAGAGGATGTCCGCAGCTCGGCTCTGTGCATTGCTGAGTGAGTGAGGTTACGAAGGCGCCGATGCATTAGACCCCCACAGCTTCGAGTGGCCGTTTCAATACGACGACGCACGACCGATTCTCGACTGAATCTGCTCCTCCCTCCGTCCCTCCAACGCCGTTTCCTTCTCCAAAATGTCTCAGTATGAGCGGTTTATCGAAGAAGAAAAGCTACTGGAAGTAAGCCTTTCATTTAGTCTAACGTTCTAGGCGCGTGCTTTTGGAGCCAACGTCCTCTGAGCGGGCGATTGGTGTTGTCTCGAGCTTTCATTAGTTTAATTTCTTAATTTTTGACTCGAACTGACTTGTCGTTTACTCTTATATTGATAAAATTGTTGATAGGGAGAAGACTTGGAGTCTGCTCATGATAGCATTTCAGCCTTTTCTTCCAGCAGAGGTAATCAAGATGACATTTTTGGAGCCGAAGAAGTGAGACTAAAAGATATCCGGTAACTTAATTTATTCGTGGATTACAAGATATTGCTAATTTATTTCTGAGATGTACATGTACCGGTGATGCACTGTGCGATGTGATTTTTTTTTTTGTAATGATGATGTTCGGTGGGGCGACTCTGGCGTATAAGTCTGAAGCTGTGGAGTTGCAGAAGCAGCTTAGGCATCTGCAGTCTCAGTTTGACGTGCTCACGGCCCATGGTTCAACGTTGGTACAAGGGAGACGTGCGAGAGTTTCTGCTACTTCCACTGTCAATGGACATCTTACAACCTTGGATGACAGCCTTTCAGCGTGGAATTTGCAGGTACTGTAGTGAGTAGTTAAGCTTTTAAATGTTTATTGAATGTATTTGTTTGTTAAAACGGTTCAAAATTTCTTTTTATCATAATTTAGATGAATGCAGTTCTGGAAAGGATAGCTTCAACAGCGTAAGATTTGGCTCTTTATCATTCTGGAGAAGGTATTATATCCTTTTATATTCTTCTAGATTTTCTTTTGTTGGCTATCTGAGAAGTTTTGGAGATGAAGTTTTGTTGAAGTTGAACCTTGTATTTAATTTTCCAGTTTGTTTAAATTTAGAAAAGGGGAACAAATAGAAGATTCTTATTATTTTTCCTATTTTTATATTGTGTGCATCATTGTGCTGAGTTTTCAATGTTGTTCACATCATCACATGTGCATGCGCAGAGGGTGGCACTAGCTAGCTTACTCTGATTTTCATCCGTTCTTGCTCGGAGATCCATCTTGTACTGGACGCTGTATGTTGATACAATATTAATTCTTTTCCACTTGATAGGACATTATTATCTTTTCATGAAAGAGCAGCATATAATATTCATACGCTTGGCTTTTATTCTGTTTTGTTTCCTAGACTGATGAATGAATGAATATTATAATGTGTTAATCAAGCTTGTAAGGTTTACGGTCGTACCATCCAATTGCAATCAGGGGCCTTGTCAAGTAGTCGCTGAGGAAGGAAAATCAGAGTGTTCGAGGGCAAGTCTTGATGATGCCTCAAATATATTAGTAAGAGGTATGATTTTCTATTTCCCTTATGGTTTTTACTCATATTATTAATCTTGACTTGTATGTGGATTGTGATTATCCCCTTGCCTGTCTTTGAAGCGTGTACCACATCTAACAGAATATCGATTTGTACTTATTGCTTTGGATTGTTGCAGATGTAGAAAATTCCGTCATCAGCGTGTATCTGAATTACGATGGCTTCGTTTGATGTATGTACTTTACCCTAAAAGTGTTCTTATACTGTCATCTCATTAAGCATGTGATAGAAACAGTTCTCGGGGATGTATTTTTTATTGTAGACATCACACATTTTACCATGTGTTCTTGCGCTACACATCTACTTTCAGGCCTCTTTTTAAGAATGGGACAAAAACAATGCTGAGGGCTCTATTTTCTCTCGTGGATTGTATACATTTCTTGACATGTCCTGCTACTTCCTAGCTGTCTTCTTTGTCTTTTCTATTTGTGTGTGAATATACATGTCCTGCTACTTCCCCGGCTGTCTTCTTTGTTTTTTTTATTTGTGAGTGAATATCTCCGTCAAATGTACATTTCCATATGCTGTATTGGTAATCATTTGACAGAATCAGACGAGTGAAAGACAATGGGTGGAAGCCCAGGTTGAGAATGCTAAGCGGCGAGCTATCCTTATGACACTTAAATCTCAAGTAGCATCAGATGAAGCTCACGTTCATCTTGATCGTCATTTACTTAAGTAAGAGTTGTTTCCCACTTTTCCCTTTTTTTAAATCTTGTGTAATCTTCAGGTTACATTTTTTTTCCCCGTTTCCTCATAAATCTGAAGGAAAAACATGTTGAATTAGTAGGGGAACTATCAAATCTTTATCTTACAGAAAAGAAGTTGTTGTCTGAGGTTTGTATGTGTATTCTGTATCTACTAATTGTTTAATTTAGCATTTGGAAACAGTACAATTTACAGGACACTGTCAGTTGCAAAATGTGCCAACTCAACATGATTTTTCTTTATCATTTTTAACTGGTCGAAACTTTTTGCAAAGTCGGTTGTACTTGGTCCAAGGTGCAAAGAACTGAATTACAATTTTTTTTTTAGTTACTTGTCTGAAATGCTCTCTTGTAATTCCCAAAATATGCTGATGCGGCAATATTATTTGTCAAACACAGCCATTTATCTCATATACATGTAAGGCTAATGTTTTTGTTCATCTCAGTTTACTATGCCTCTATTTATTTTTGTACTAATGCTTCATTCTTTCAGACTATTCCAGCTCTTTGTTGGGAGCTGGCTCAACTTCAAGATACATACATTTTACAAGGTACTGACTAATGACTTTCCAAAGAGCTGGAATAGTCTGAATTCCAATTCCATGATTGTAAGAAGGAAGTAATTATTCAATTCTTTAACTGTGTTAGAGAGCTATTTTAATGAAGATGATGTGGTTCAACACTGATGAACTTGTAGGTGATTATGATTTGAAGGTCATGCGCCAAGAATTCTATATTAGCAGACAGAAAGTGGTGGGTTTGCTACTTCTAATTTTTATCCTTAGGCATATTTAGAAGAACTTGTTGAGAAATATCTATGGAAGTCTGAACATACAATGAGATATAAGGATTTCAAATTTGGGCTTTCTATGGGAGGGTGGCCATGGTTTGTTAGTTTCATGAACATAATACTAAAGATTAGTTGTTATTGAATAATACTTAAGCTTGAAACCAAAACCCTGGCATCTGGAGTAATATCCCTCTGGTTCTTGCTGACTCCTTGGATCTTATCTGACTTTTTTTGGGCTGTATTAAGTACAATGTGCAGGATATTAACTTTTTGTTTTCTTTTGGCAGTTCATAGCTCATCTGATTAATCACCTTACAAGGCATCAGTTCTTGAACATAGCATGTCAGCTGGAAAAAAAGAACCTGCTTGGAGCATATTCGCTGCTTAAAGTTATTGAATCAGAGCTTCAGGGTTACCTAGCAGCAACCGGAGGCCAAGTGGTATTAGTCTCTCAATCTGGGTGTTGGTTTCTGTGTTGAGCCTCAGTTTACTTTTGGTGATCTGGGGACAGAAAACGCCTGCCTATTGTTAGCCTAGTACTTACAATGCTATTCTATCTCCTTTGAAATTAAAATATGTGGTTGCGGGGTTGATGCCTGGCACTGATTGAAGCTGCCGCTGATAAACAAGAGCAGGGAGCCATAGATGATCGGGACACTTTTTTACATGGTGTTAGAGATCTTTTAAGTAGCCATTCAAGTAATGAACCTAGCTTTTTGGTTAGTAACAGATAATTCTGTGGCAGTATCTTTTGACATTTTTTATTGATATTGAAATTTCTATCTCGCCTTCTTTCAATAGATACTCAGCTGGACTGTCAACATATGTATCAGCTCCAAGGATTGTGCAGCAGATATCCAGTCTTCATTCAGACCTGATGACCCTTCAGTCTGATCAGTCTGATCTCAAGAATTCCCTTGCACAGGACATAAAATGTATCAATGAGCTGTAAGTTATTTATATAACTTGTTGATCACAATGTTGTTTGAACAATATTTTTAATTTCTTAAACACATGTTTTATCTGTCCTTGTGCCTTAGGTGTACTCTTATTCAAAGTCTGCAGCAATTACTATTTCCATCTTTGACAACAGCACAACCTATACTGGCACCTCGCATATGGCCCTCGTCACACTATTACCATTATGTTGAGACTTGTTTTCACTCATGTTTCTTGCGTATTCTAAACTTTTATGATTTATTCTACTTTTGAAGGCATTAATGAAAGAGCTAGATGAAATAGAAAAGATCAACGCTAAACTCTCAGCTGCAGTGGAAGAAGCAACCCTTGAACACTGTAAAAAGAGTGAGGTACGTATTTATTATTGGATTGGCAATTAATTTTGAGGCTCCTTTATCCTTCTAATCTTGCATTCTATAATTTTCATGGCGTGCATTTTCATTGCAGATTATTAAACACCATTCACAAGAAGTAGGTCTTCAACGTCGGGTTTTTGTCGACTTCGTTTGCAATCCCGAACGTTTGAGAAGTCAGGTGTAAGAGGCTTGCAAGCTTCTTAATCCAATTTTCTTAATCCAATTTTGATGCAGCGTTTTGTTAGATTACGCTGTAATTTGCATTCTCACGAAGAGAAGAAGGTATAACAAATTCACAATTAAATTTAAAATGAGAAAACTCAAATTTTGATCGAACATAAATTAATTATTATAGAAGATTTAGTATATATTTATAGTACTTATATTTAATTATATCTACTACATTCCACTCAACAGACACGCCAACTGCAATAACTACAATTCTTCCATTATTCTGTTAAATTCAAATTTAAAAAAACAAAAAAAAGGCGCTAATTGTCCTGCGACAACTTGATATTAACACCTACAACTTCACCAGCATTTATTACAGGCTTGTCATTTTGGGCGGGGTGTTTTGCACAGAATCACAGGTGTAAAACCGGGAGAGCTGAGGCTGACTTTTCCGACCATTATCGTCTACTAAACACCGAGACGACGACGACGACGACAACTTCGGTGGTGCATTATTGGTTCGGTGAAGATGGCACCTAAACGAGCCGGCATGGCTAGTTGGTGCACAAATGCACGTCTTTTTGGTTGCTGCATTGCCTTTGCTTTCCGCAGTACATTTGTTCGCTATCTTATCGAGCTTGGCTTTAGATACTTCCTCTCCTTGACTCCTCGGCCTGATTCATCATTATAAAACTGGGTTAAACCAAATAGCAGAATAAGTAGAGTAGCTTCTCTTATTTCCCCCTCTCATATTGTTGAACATCTCTGAACGTTGTCATAATTTAAGGGAAAAATCCAATCAACCAAATAAAGTACATGCAAAAATTTTCTGAAAGAAAAATATACGAATCAGACTTTAATGAAAATCCTGTTTAAAAAAATAATAATGATAATACACAATCAAACAACAACACTACAAAAGCAACGTGCTGCAATACAATACGACAGCTATTTCTCGGAGGAAGCAAATTAATTAAGCAGGCAGCTCCGCAGCTGTAATTCTGTAACTATGTCTCAACTATCGAACTCAATACTGAGTTAAGCAATTTGTTTGTGTGCAGCTATAACGAATTACAAATAAAATAATATGATTTAAATAAGGTATCGATTAAATTATACTCTGCTTAATTATTTAAAAATTCTTCCGGAGGAAGAAAAAAATTGAAATTTCAAAATTCACATACCAGAAGATGATGGCTTTTGGGTCCGAATTCTCCAAGTTTGATAATTCAGCAGGCATTGTAGCATGAAAACGGAGAGAAAAAAAAAAAAAAAAGATTCTATGTTTATGATTTCGTCAAATAAAAACACTACGAGAAAGAGCGAATTGTGAACTGGGGAACATTCACGATCCATTATAAAGATAAAGATGAGAATTGGATAAATGACAAACTTGATGTTGGATAATGTAAATACTGTTTGATAAAAGCAAGGACTCATCATCACGCTGAAGAAGTAAAGGGACAAAGAGAGATAGAGAGAGAGAGAGAGAGCCAGTGCTACATCGACGCGTCAATACGCGCATGCATGAAAGGAACACGTGTAACGAAATGATAGCAGATCGTATAATATATCAAAACAATCATATTATCCGATCCTATGTTTATGATTTCATTTAATTTCAAGACTGGTAACATCTTTGGCAGCAGTAAATTCATATTAATCCAACAACGAGAAGAATCGTATCACGGGTCACGACTTTAATTCTTCAATAGATGTCTCTGGATGTTCTAATTACCACGCATCCTCTTGTGATTGGACCAATTTGAATAAATCCCATGTAGATTTTATTTTTTACGTGAAAAAGGATAAAACGATCATCTGACGACACCTCAAGCAAGCATTTTAGTTTGTAAATTAAACTTTAGGATTCAGAAAGATAATTCAAATAGAATCCGAGGTTTCTTATATTATATCAAATATAATTTTATCTCCTTCTACACAATCATATATGCATGCCGTGCTGTTGACTATTTATCTATCTTTAACGACCTTCATTTTGACCCATTTTTCGAAAAATTTTTCCTTTTTCATTTTCATTTTTCTAGAGTCACTCACTCATCAACCCATGTGGGTGTGTTTTTGAGAAAAATTGAACCCTTTGGGCTCCTACCATGCATTCAAAGCTTCCATCTTTATCTTACTTTGGAGGTTGATGGAAAAAGAAAATTTATTGGAAAGGAAAAAGAAAAGGCAAAGGCAAAGGCAAAATGATCACACAATGTTTCGCGCCTGGCACGTGAGAATGGGAGACCAGAAAGAAAAATTGTCCAATTTAATTTTGCAAAATGCAACCTCAAAAACCAGTGAGCCCTTTTTCTTTTTCACATGGTATATACCCAAATCCAAGCTTCTTTCAAAAGCCTTCAAATTATATTTTTTTTTCTATTTACAGGATCAAAATTGAAGTAGATCACGTGATCCAGCCACAACCACAGCCACATCATCTCTCCATTGTGTCTCAATCAATCAATCAAAGTCACTTCACTTATCTGATCTCTCAAAAATATTATTAATGGGTAATAAATCTGCCTTTTAAATGCAAAAATTGAAAGAAAAAGGTACTAAGTTGAAAAATATCAATGGACCATTTTTCTTTTTAATTAAGAGGAAAGTGAAATTATATGACCCACAAGAGCAATCTTTTTCTCCTTTTCTATCCACTCTCAACAACCCTGACTCCCCCCACTTGTCAACATCAATTAAAGATTCAAAATAAAATAGCCCAACACGGCCAGCGAAAGGAAAGCGAAAGCAACCCTTTACTTCTTAATCACCATAATTATATAATATTACAATCATAATTATGTTCTTAATCCCTTCTCATTGTAATGGAAATGATACATAAAATTCCACTACGAAATACACAATATTTAAGCTCTCCATGGGATGTGCATAATAAGTATAGGTATTAGTTCTACTCATGCATGATTCCCGATCCCATATATGTACTCAAGAGCCCTATATGCTGAAAAAGCTTTAGGCAGCAGCTGCTTCACAATAAACAAGTTGGCAGCAAGCAGCTTGAGAAGAAACCAAGAACTCCCTTCTGCACCCCAAAAGAAATCAAAGAAAAAAATATTAATACTTTCATTAATTAATTAATTAATTAAAGATTCACATCAAAATGTGGATGATAATTGATACCTTCTTGGATTTAGTGTAAAGGAGATGTGGCGAAATTTTGTACAAGTCTTCATCAACAGGCTTAGGTGTTGGCCTAGATACGGGGATAGGGCTCGCTGGTTCCATCACCTCATCATTCACCTTCCAACTTTGCTTTTCTTTAGCATTCCGCTGCTGCTCCCGAGCTTTTGTCTAGAAATTTTACAAAACCATTCAACATCATCAGCACCGTATTATACATTTTTACAGCTAGTTAGTAGCCACCAAGCTTAATCCATGCTTAAAAAGAAATCACTGTTCATATTGCTACATCTTTAATCCTTTTACTTAAATTTTGGTGGAGAGAAAGAAACCAAGCAATTTTAAACAAAAGTTAAGGTGCATTAGCGATAGCATGCATGGTTTATCCAATACTCATCAAAGCGTTGCTTGTTTCAAAAAAGGGGAAGCGGGAGAAAAAAAAAAGAAAATAAAGAAAAGAAAAGCTGTTGCTTAATTAAATGGAAAGGGACCTTCTTCTCGTAAATCTTTATTTGCTCCTCTCTTCCTAAGAGTGTCTTAAAGCTAAAAACAAAAATGAGTACAGAACAGTGTTTGTTAACTCATGCTTTAAAGAAGAATGGTTAATTATGGCTTACCCTTCTGCGAGGAACAACAATCATGGCAGGAGTGACGACATCGTTCTCATACAAGTCACCGGCAACGTACAGATCACGATCCTCAGAGTAGCTATAACGAAGCAACCCAGCTTGCCTTGCTGATTCAAAGCACTGAGTGAAGGGCAGGTCACTGTTCCAATCCCAGCTCCCAAATGCTGGCACCTGAGTACCACTACCACCACTCCTCTTGTAATAATAATAATCCTGCATGCCCAACAGATCATTAACAACTCAACTCAAACTAGCCATATCAAAATTAGAAGTAGAAGAAGAAGATGCAAAAGAGACTTACTTCCATTGTTGTGCTGTGTTGTGTTGACTGATCAAACTCTGTTTCTAGTTTCTCCTAGACTTTATGCTCTCAGCTACCTGCCAAGCGTGGGAGATAGGTCGTGCAATTTAAAGAGAAGTGGAGTTAAAGTAAGCGCATGTGTGGGGATCCAAGGCAAATAAAATTTGTCCCCAGAGGTAAAAATAAAGCTACCCCAAGTAATAGACAAGATGGACAAAGAGGCAAGGTGTGGTAAGAAAGAAAGGGATGGGTGAGGTTGCTTTTGTTTTGAGTTGTTTTAATATTCTCTCTTTCGCTTTTTTTTTTTTCTTCACTCTCTCTGTGTCTCTGATCAAATGTGTATATTCCAATGCAAATTGAATAAAAAAAGTGCAAGGGGGGTCCGGAGTTAACCAGATCTCCAAGCAAACGCAGAGTAATCAAACCTTTATTAACCCCACACGCGTACCAGAGTTATAACTTTGTGCTTCGTGCAATTTTAACTTAACCACCACCACTCCTCCCGATGCTTTATTCAAAAAGTAAGAAAAGTATTTTATTTTAATCGGCTTACTTAATTGTAGGCACCAGTTGCAAGCTTCTAGGTCAAACACTTAACATGCAGCAGTGACGCTACAGGCGTACTACAGCTTATCCTGTTTTTTGGCAGAGTCTTAAAGAAGTTCAAACTTTGCATTGCTTTGTTCAAGCACAAGGCGCTCTCAGTCTCTGTGAGAAACAAATTGAATTCCTTTAGTTTATTATAAGGAAACAACGTTCGTGGATTAAATCAAAAGAAAATTATAAGGTTGTGACGTGAGTGGTCTTTTTCTTTTTCTTTTTTTAAAGATTTTTGAGAGGTGTGTGAAGGAGGGTCCAAGCCACAAGGCAATGGGTTTCTATCACTTGTCAATTGTCACAGTGATTCCAGTTATCTGTAACTGTTCCCTTACCTTAACCTCAAAACTTGTGACAAAAGAAAAATGAAAGGAGAAAGAAAAGAAGCAAAGAAAAGGCTAAATAGGTCCCCTTTGGTGCTATTTATACCTGAATTTCTTCTTTATTCTTCACATTTTGTCTGTATATATGTATATATATGATATGACTTTTTTCTTATACAGGCGAGGTGTAAGACTTCTGTTTTGTAATATAGTGGGTGTGGACATTGGCCAGATACATAACGATAATACTTCAAGCTTCGGCATTGGTAATTTTTTTTTGTATTAAATCATCTTATATCTGAAGATTATATTGGGCCCCGATTAACTTAAATTCGAGCTGGTTAGGACCATTAAGATGACAAAACTCTCTTAACTAGTATTTAACACAGTTATATTTCTAAGACTCGAACTAAAGAACTTAATTAAGATAGAACATCACCATGCCAGCTGATTTACACATTTATTAGTTAGCATTGGTAATTTAAGATGCAGCATCGAGAATTTTTCAAATGTAAGCTAGAAGTGAATATTTGTTTTAGTAGCCTTATGATGCTAATTGGTATAATTTCTTTTGGATGGGCCTTGAATGGGGTTGTTATTGAGGCCCTTCATGGGCCTAACTGTCTCAACAAAAGCAAAGAGAAATAACTTCTTTCTTTCGAGTGGTGCTATTGGCACCCATCTGTTTTCCGTATCAAACCCCTTTCTATTTATTTTTCCTTTTAATTCCTAAAATAACCTTCCTCCATTAGCCCCTCAATTAGTAGGACTATTTTTCCAGTTTCACATCCAAACCCTTCGAATGTATATTTGGGGTTCTTGCAACATAAGTATGCTTGCCTTGTTCAAAATAAATAAATAAAGACATAGAGAACTCAATTATATGTATTTTAATTTATTTGGGTATTCCATTTCAAAAAATAAAAAAACAAAAAAAAATATTTGATTCTTTCCTAACCTGCACGTTAAGCTAATAATCTATGAAAACTTCACAAAATTTTCTTTTCTTCAAACATAAATTGGAATAAAGTTTTCTTTAGTCTTTGTATCAAATTCCTACTTTTTTACTATTATGACTTCTTTTTTGTTATGTTTGTAAGTTTAAAGAGTTTGTAATAGAGAAAATGACCAAGTAAGAAACTGTAGGTGGATTTAATTAGGTAAATTTTGGCTTTCAATATAAAGGATAAAATTGTAAAAACAAAATAAGAAGGCTGTTTTAAGAGAAATGAAAGGGGGCCACTACCACTAGCGTCACTCTTTTCGTTATTGGACTGAGCCCAAGATGCAGTGAAATTGTTCATTTTAGCCCACAAAAATAATAAGCAAACCAATCTGTCCACTACTGAAATTTTGTAATACAGAATTCAAGCAGAGACTTGTTCAAAGGAATGACAAACACAAGCATATAGTAGAAATAGAGATTAATATTCCTTTCAAAGCTGCTTAATTAATTCATTCTTTTTAATCTTCTCAAGTCGGTTAAATTATTCAATTTCAACTTCCTCATCAAGGGTAGGAGCATGATCAGGTTCAGCCTCTTCATCATCAATAGTAATAGATGATTCACCATCTGCCTCTTTTATTTCACTCTCCACTTCATCTTCATAAAGTTTCTCTTCTTCCTCGTGCACCATCACTTCTGCTTCCTCATCATCATCATCATCTGTTAGTGTTTCTACTTTTTCTCCAGTGACAGGGAGCTCCTTAGTTGTATCTTCTGCTTGCTTATTCGCTTCGGCTTCAACCTGAAACAGCAGAGTTACCTTGTCATTCTAACATCTTCTAGCATTATCCAAAATGCTAACGGACTTAAATTTCCAGCAACTAAAAACCATCAGTTGTCGACATCCACTCATTATAAAATCCCGATTGATGTTCATAACCATTGTTTAGCACCTATACCAGTATTTTTGTATACATGTGAACACCCTGAAAATCTATATATAAAGTACTGGAGAATGACTACATGTATTATAATGATTTAAAATATTATAATATGTTAATGGATTAAGAAACTGTCATTTGGTACAACATATATATGTGCATGTATGTTGGAGCTAATTATTTAGAATGACTGAAAACATAAAATTTCTTTGTATAAATTATTTTTATAAAAGAAAACTAAAATATAACAGAGAGAGAGAGAACCTGAGTGCAACTGGAGGCCATTGAAAGAAATATACAGATGCTGAGTAATAAGAGAAAGTTATGAAGAAGAACAAGCAGTTGTGAGATGGGAAATGGATTTACAATGAGAGGGGTGTCAGGGTCTATATATAAATTATTTATCACAATGTCACATGCTTTAATTATGTAATTATTGCATGGTTTAACTTTAATCTTTATACCTTCTAAATTCCCATCCAAAAAAAAAAAATGTTCTAAATTCTAATCAACTTGGAGTTTATTTTCCAAAACTAGCTGATTCGTCAATCTCCTTCGTATTATGTGCAAGTTGGAAGGTATATACAAAAGCAAGATAGCTATGATAATGTGGTGTCTTTAATTTACTTTACATTAAGGGTATTAAGGGTATCTTTTACCATTATATTATGTTACATTGTATTATTAGTTATATTGCATTATAGTGTGATTCATTGCATTGAGTTGTAATACAACACTATGTTTAGTGGAGTACAAACTGTATTATATTATATAAAATAATATACTATTTTTTTATATTATAGTCAAAATTAAATTAATATTATTTAAATTTAGTAATATTTGAGGGTTTTATTATAATTTTTAATTAAGTATTATATAATTTTTTAAAACATTAATTTTTGTAATATAAAAGTGTTTTAATAATATACTATTATAAAATAATAAAATATCACAATATTATGTTATATTATTGGTAATATTAATATTATATTGTAAAAATATAATATAATATAATTTAAATTATAAATTTATTTTTATTTATTAATATTGAAAATAATTGTTTAATTTAAATTTAGTTTTAAATTTAGTATTTTAGTAAATTTTAAATTATTAAATAAGATGTATATATTTTTTATTGGTTAAAATAAAAATAAAAATTTTACATAAAATAAAATAGTTAAAATAATTTTATGTGAAGAAAGTAAAATAATTATTATCATTTATTATTAAATATTTAGGTTTATTACTACCTTATATTATTATTTATGTTAATTTTTTACTTAAATATAAATATAAATTAATATTTAATAAATAGAAATTTATTATAATTTATTAAATAATAAAAATTAAATGATTATAGTTAAAATATAAATAATATTTTAATATAAAACTGTAACACCCTAGACGAATCCCACATCGGCAAAGTACAGGAGAGATGGTGGGTTTATAAGGGGTGATCCACACCTTAATTGGCAAGACGCGTTTTGGGGTGTACAGGCGCCCCAGAAACAAATCTATGCGGACCTTTTTAAGACCCAAAACGGACAATATCTTGTTAGGTCTGGGTTAAGTCATGACAAATACAATTTGAATTTTTTTAATATAGTTGAATGCAACCACAAATCGCACCAAATATGAATAATATTTTTTCTGCTGTTTTTTAATACACTGTTACGATTGTATATATCCACATATTTTGAAATGAATTTAAACATAGGAATTGAGTGAAGTTTAAGGCATATCGACGTGAGTAAAGAGGAAGGGAGGTTTAAAGTGAGGGGGGCAATATATGCTAATTCCTTGATGATTGCTTTTAATCACTTCAAGAACCTATATATTCTAGTAAACGTGTCAACAATCTACAGCGGTGGGATGTGATAAACTTGCAAAATATTTAGGAATTTAGTGGGTCCATGTCAGCTGATAATATGCCAAGGGGAGGCAATGGTTCTTCAGTGGAAATGCTTCTCGGGTTCTTTTAGTTTGAAGCTCTCTCAAGATGCCAATTGATTTTGATGGATTAAGTTGAAATTCATTTTTTTTTTAATTTTCTTCTTATTAATTTAATATGTAGAAGGCACTCAATCTTAGATTAATTTCCAGTTGAATCATGCACTCATAAAATCTTTAAAAGGACAGTAAAAATTAAAAAAAAAACAAATGATTGGTTGTTAAAAAGAAAGAAAGAAAAAAATACAAACGAAAATCCCCTAAATAGAAATATAGAATGTTGCAGGCAGTACTTATCACAAAATTTGCTCAAGTACAGATAAAGTCAAAAGAAATAACGATAACACCATGAAAAATCATCTCAAAAATAATTCATTCTTATTCCCATTATTCGGTGCTCGAGGGGGTTAAATATTCCCTTCAATTATGTGGCGTCATTTGAGACCACAAAACCAAAACAACCAATGATAAATTAATAACAAAACCAAGGGCCAGCCAATGCAATGAGATAAAGTGTAACAAAATTTATGCACCCGTGACTCTGGCATGCTGCCAAATTTAGTTCACGGGCGCATAAACTCTTCTATATAAACAACACAGCCCCCCAATCAATGCCACCATGTGCACAACCCTGAGTGGTCTTGAGAGCTGAGTAATTAAATCAACTGCAGCAGCTAATTAAACGAGGGGAATTGTCAATGGAGATGGGAAAGAAGTTGGTGGTTTTATTGGCGGTGGTGATGATGATGGGCATTGAAAGCTCAAGTGCACTAAGTTTGTGCAAAATGTCTGACGCTGGGCTAGAAGCTTGTAAGCCATACGTGACACAGAATGCACCAAACACGGCAGCCCCATCGGCTCCGTGCTGCAAGGCTCTTGCTGGTGCTGACTTGCAATGCTTGTGTGGTTACAAAGGGTCCCCAATGTTGAAAGCTTTTGGGATTGATCCTGATCTTGCCTTGGCTCTTCCTGCCAAGTGCAACCCTCCTATTGCTGTTCCATGTAATTAGTTAATTAACTTAACTAATTGATTGAACTAATACGAGCTACAAACTTAATTTGTTTCTAATCTTGCTGGGGGTTTTTGCTTTACAGGTTCCTAAATGATCTGAGAAATAGCATGTGGAATAATTGTTGAAGGATGCTTGAGTTGTGGTCGTGTCCGTGCTACATGTTGGTTCGTGTTGTCAACATCTTTCTTTCTATATATTGTTGTTTGTGATGTACCTCTGCTGTGCTTGATGCAATTTATATATAAAATACGAGTGACATAATTAAGTTTGATTAAATGATACTGTGTTTTTATTATCATATCCTTGCTGATTCAGAACTGGTAGCCTGCAGTCAACCATAATAGCTTAATCTGATCAAAATAATCAATTCACATTATTTGGTAATTGAAATATTTGAGAAAGCATTTTAGATCAAGAGCAACTAGCAAAGCAAACAATTAGTACTCAAGATCTTTCCTTATTTTTTCTCAAGAAAAATACTATATATATATATATATATATATATATAGTCCTTTGCAATCTTTTCCTTTTTAATATTTTCGTGGCACGTAGAAACAGATTATAACTTGATTAATTTGAGTCATCCGAGACACGTATAGTAAACGGGAGAAGGAAGCTATCTCACCAAAACCACCAGTTCTTGTTGGATAAGACAATGGTAAGTAAACCTGCCCTAGACCATGAGCGATGAAGTTACCTAACTTCGAAGAAATCTTAATGATCGCATTGGAAAATAGATTAAACTGTATAACATATATAATGATATTAAAGTCTGTACTATAACGGTTGTGAAGACAAGATTTATTATTCTAACAAATCAACGCTAATCGGGGCAACCATTTTTAGTGTCGCCACGAAAAAATTTAGAGGGTACCGTCACATACTCACAAGCAACAATTATAAGATAATCTAACTCTAATTAAGACCCTTTTCTTCTATTTGACAAGGGACATTCTTAAGTCAATTTAGCAAATCTAATCTCTTCATTGAATGGGATGCTGATATTTATAACAAAATCTTTAGCGGGGACACTTGTCCTTCAAAACCACGCAGTTTTGTCTGCAAAAAAAACCTGTGAGAAAGAAGAGGAAATTTTTTCCTCATCAACACTAAATGGAAGGCAAACTTAACTACACCTAAGATATTAAAGTATTTAATTTAGGGTGTACTTGAGATTGAAATTGGACAGTTGTAATTTCTAAGTTACAGCAGTGTTTACCAAACACTTAAACACTTAAATGCAACTTAAAAGTTACAGCATTTAAATTTCAAACGCACCCTTAAAATACTAACCTAAAAGCTAAGTTAATTATCACTTAAATTGAAAACTTAAACTTACTTTAACAGTATACTTTCGTATATTTTTATTTTCTAATCAATGTGGGATAACTCAACTCAATTTCTTTATTAGCAAGAGGGACGAGATATTGAAATGACTAAATTAAAACCTGTTAGGGACCTAAATGGTGAAATAATATAAAAAAAGTGGCCAAATCGGCATTCTCCCTTAATGGCAATACAAACCCGCCATGTGATAAGTTTAAACAGCATGTCATGGATACAAACGCTGGCAATTAATTAAAATCTAGTTCACTTATGGAACATTCTTCTATATAATTTAAGATAAGCTAGGGAAGGGAGTGCAATGCAAGTAAACTGCAGGTAAGGTAACTTAGAGAAATATAATATTAGAAATGGGAATGGGAAACAAGTTAGCGGTTGTATTGATGATGGCGGTGGCGGCGGCGGTGATGGTTGAAAGCACGTGGGACGAAGCAGCAGGTTATTACTGTACGAGAAGGATCGAGCCTATTCGATGGAGATGTCTGCAGGAAGATCTGACCAAACCGAACCCAGAGTGCTGCATGTCTCTTCTTGGTGTTTGCAACACCGACTGCTGGTGCTCCCCGCAATTCTCGAACGTTGTCCGTTCCCTTCAGATTGATTATGATCTTGCCATGGCTCTTCCTTCCAGGTGCAACCTCAGATACGTCAGGCCCCGCTGCGCAGATTACACGTACGTTTAATTTTAACTATATATACTTTCTGTGTTATTAATTTGATTAGTTGCCTGATCTTTTATATACGTATGCATGCAGCTTACTGAATTAGCGATCAGGACGAAGAGGCCTACAGGTTTAAGGAACGTTACTGCCTGCTGGTTCACGTCCAATTAATACGGCTGTATTTATTATTTCCTATGAATAAGTGTGATCTGGTTAAAAATAATGTTATGACCTAATAATATATAACAAATTTCCTCTTTGATTACTCTGTTGATAATTAATGCTTTCAAATTGACAGAGAGTGATGTGATGAATGTGATATTGAAGAAATAACTAATTTATTCTTAATTTCAAATCCAATTATATGGATGAGAAATTAATTAAAGAGAAATCATGGGCGGCAGGAACTAGACATATATGATGTAGACTGTAGAGGCCCAGCTCTGCTCTCTGATCTCGTGTCGTATGAAATTATACCAATTTGTATACATGTTTCTTGTTTGACCCTCGTTGATGGGTTTTGTGTTATAATTTGCTCAAGTTTATGCTTAATTTGATCATTATGATCCTCTTTTTTACTGACTTTATAATCTAACCTACGCAAGTTTATGGTAATTTCTATAACATCGCTTCGTTGAACCAAAATTTTGATTATGCCACAGGAATAATGTATTTCATGATAAGAAAGGTTCAACAAATAAAATTATATCACATTTTGTGGATTCTTACAAGTTATAGTATGATCGCACCTTTGGAGATGTAAATTTGAGATTAAATAGTAATGATTATATAATTGTACATTGTCAAATTGTTGCTAGACAACATTGTCTAGCCGTTATACAGTGTTGACTTATAAATAGATTCTTATCCCTAACTCAAATTTAAATATTAGAACATCTATTTATTTCCCGCACATCAATTTTCAAATTGTTATGATAAGTGGACGTCAAAATAAATCAAAATTCACACACATTCACAATTGAAACATGAATGAAATTTAAAAAAAAAAACACTAAATTTCATTTGCATTCCACCACAGAGACAAAAACATGAATGAAAGCATCTTGATATCACGCATTTTAAATTTTTTCTCTCATTATTATTATTATTATTACCAATATCATGAATATAATAGATTATTTTTTTAATAAAATTTCTCATGTGCCGCCGTGGTTTGTTTATGTTATAGAAATATGCCTGTATTAAAATTTTATGTGTATCCCTACGAACAACGTGTTTCGCTCGTTACAACTAAGAATTTCTTCACACATAGTGACTAATTAGATCTAGGGGCGGGAAAAGAAACCGATCCGATCCTATAGTAGTAGTTTATTTTATTTTTTTTTATTTGATCTCATAGTAGTAATTTTCATTTTTTTGGTTGAAAATTGGCAAAAAAAAAAGGACTAAAATGAGATAATTACATTAAACCTATCGTCTAATAACTAAAATAATTTAAACAAAAAAAAAACACTCAAAGTAAACAAAAAAAAACTCCAAGATTACCCCTAATCCGAATAATATCTGAATCCATTGTAATGGACTTGGATCTAATTTTAGACCGAACCTGACTGGACCCGCATATAATTAACACAAATTTTTATCCAACAAGTTTCGATTGAATTTGGATTACTTTTTTCCTGACCCGATCAAGTTAACTCAAACCCAAATCTACCCATCCCTAATAAGATTACATCCTACACATTACATCTATCAATTGGCATTTAATGTTAATAATTTAGAATAAATATAAATAAAAAGTTGAAAGCTAATAATATTTATTTATTAAATGATAAAATCAATTTTAATTTGTGTGATAAATGATCAATTTTTATGATTTTGATACAATCATATTACCTAAACAAAAGATATTTTAATTATAAAACTCAAATCCAAACCCAAACCCAAATCATTATTAATATGGGTTGAATTGAGTTGGATTAAATAAGTTTGGGTTGGTTTGGACTACAACCCAAACTTTTTCTGGTTTGGTTTGGGTTGACCTAAACCCAACCCAAAGCATCAAGCGACTCTGTTCATGCCTTTTTGCGGGTTTTAGTGACAGCGACAAGCTGATGAGAATTAAGAAATGTTCACTTTTACTGTTAAGTTGGAGGTGTAGTCTTGGAGATTTGCAAACTTCTATCGGATTTTTGCATACTTCAAGAATTGTTGATTAAAATATGGTTTTTGGAGCGCAAAAAATTAATTTATTTGAATGTACGTGGGCCAAGCGGCCGAAAGCCCAAACCCTTTAATTATTTGAAGTATGTAAGAAGTACTTTTTAACTTTTATAATATTTGAAAGATATTTAATTAGAGGAGGGTTAAATGATATCATATTAATTGCTGATAATAAATAAGTAAAATTTGGGAGGGAAATTTTGTTCGCTGGAGACTTCAGCCCCTTGCGGTCACTACTAGTACTAAAATTCTGTCACTGATCTATTTAATGTCTCGGCTGATTCATCTTTATTAGTATTATTGAGTCCTTATTTATCACTATCACTATACACTTAAAATTTTAAATCAAATGATTTTATTCGATATGATATTTAGAGCCTAGATCTTTGGTCTTCCTCATTTTTGTCATCTCTCATCTCTCGCAGAAATTAATGGGCTCTTATTAGAGATGGCAATGGTACCCTCAAACCCGCCCACTGTGGGTAATTTTATAGGTTGCGGGTGGGTTTGATATTAGAAATTAAAACCCGCACTAAATATCCGATGAATACATGCATGGATATTCGTTAAACCCGCTTTTTTTTTCCAAATATTTTTAATGTAATTTTAATTGAAAAATAATTAAATCTAAAAATATATAAATAAAATAAATGTAAAGTGTAAACATGTCATGTGTGGTGTGTGCAAGTTGCAACTCATAACCTAACCTAAAGGAAACCCAAAATATTTCCTTTTTATTTGTGAGTAACAGCCCCTAAACCTAACCTTCCAAACTGTTTCCCTTTCACATGTGAACAATAGCTGCACACCCATTAATTTTTCATGGCATTTGTGTTTTTTTTTACGAATTTATATATTTTATATTTAAATTTGAGAATTTGTATTGGATTGATGTTGAAATTTTAATTTTTTATTTACATTGATTAAAATTAGAATTGAGTATGTTATGTGAAATTTTAGGTTATTAATATAAATTTACATATTAAACATTTGTGATTTTAAATGTGAGAACCTGTAAAAATCCGTCGAGTACTATTGCGGGTTTGGTAATTGTCAAAACCTGCAGCATGTGAATTTTCTTAAAAAATTAACACTCACAACGGGTGCGGGTGTGGATTTAATAATAACAAACTCACTGTGGACGATGTCCATTATCAAATGATTTTATTCAATATGATATTTAGAGCCTAGATCTCCAGTTTGGTTCCTCACTTCGTCATCTCTCATCTCTCGCAGCTCATAAATTAACGGACTCGGAAGACAATGGTACCCGCAAACCCGCTCACGCAATGAGTGCAGGTATGGGTTTAATAATAGCATACTCACTGCGGACGGTGCCGATTGCTATCCCTAAATTCCCTCGTCCAAGATAGCCTCGAGTTTAATAGCAAATCCTTCGCTAGCTAAAAAATGATCATGAAAAGGATTTCCATTATTTGCTTCCTTTTCTGAGATAGCTAGATAACAATAAGGGTAATTTTTACTTTCCTCCTTGAGCTTTGGGATTTTTGCACTTAAATGACCAAGATCCATTTATTAGTAAAGACTTTCCGACCGTCAGTTAATTTTATAGTTGACTGTTAATTGAATTCAAAAAGACTGAAATACCCCCAATTGGATTTTCAAGACTGAACATGCTATACATTTGGTGTGAAAACTATAACAACCATAATATTACCATTATACCCCTTCAAATGCAATAAAACAACATAAATAAATGCTATTAATGTTAAAGAAAAAGCTAAAATTTAGCAAATAGAAAATGCAAATTGTAGTTGACTAGTAGTAACACAAAAATGTAGCACATCATCTATTTGATACCAGCAAATTTAGTACATAACAAGACTATACATATTCAACAACATCTAACTAACTTAAAGAGACTAATCATTCTAAATGGAAACATTTCAAGTTGTCGAAATAAAATTTTATCAATGATCTAATTAACGACTATTGAGGCATATATTACATTATGCAATTAAAAACAATGATCAAATGTTTTAAACTTCAGTTTTTTAGCTATGTATAACTGTCATTAAAACAAAAAAAAAATGATTTATACTTTCATACATATTTCAGGCCTATTAAAACTCACTTTAAACAGTACATCATAAATATTACAGCGCATAAATCAAATGCATAATCTACCGTAATATAAGTTGAAACCATATGCTTGCAAAATACTCAAAATGGCGTTGGAAAATTTATTCTCGGTTTTATATTTCACTGTTCCATAAACATTATCAAAGATGTGTCAATGAACAAAGAATGAAACACAATCTTGACATTTACAAACAACTCACCATAATATCAATACGCTCTAAATGGAGCCCAAAAAAAAAGAAGCTTTATTCAAAACTAACATATTATTAGTTTTAACATAGTGATTCAAATCTTTTGAGCATCGGTGAAATTCAGAGCGGGACATGATGCAGGTTTGATGTTTCTTCTTTACTTCACATAAGTAATAGATACTGCTTTGGTAGAAATTAAAAATTTTTTAACTTCTCAACAGAGCTTTCGTTTGAGCTTCATAAAAGAGAAACGTTTAGTTTCAGAGAAAAGAGAAAAAAATTTAAGCTTTGATTTTTTTTATTTAGATGAATAATCATAAGGCACGATTTTTTTCACAATAATTTGATAATTCACTGGCTCATGTCAACCAAAATGTGTAAAAGTTATGCTTGTCAAATTAAATTACTAAATTACCCATAACTAATCATATGAGATTTACCGTTTACATTTCGTAAGGAGATTTTTATTAATAAATAAATTTTAGTCATCTAAATGTAAAAGACCAAAAAATTTAAGGGAGGAAAGTAAAAATTACCCATAACAATAATCATGAAAACTTTAAGCAAAAGGTAATAAAAGATAAAAAGGAAAAGTAACATCAAATTATTGCTACAAAAATTGGACAGCGACTGAATAATTAAAGTACAAGCATAAATGTGAAATTTGATGACTGCCTATCACTAGGTTTGCTCGATCATTGTGATTTATGAATTCGAAGATTCACTCGCCAAGGCGCTCCATGTTCCATTCGATTGGCTAGGATTTGCCCATGAGAGGAATTAAAAAGCACGCTTGGCTCTAAAACTACGATTAAGAATTCACTTGACTCGAAATATTAAGGTCTTAGGTAATTAACATTTAATATTAAAAACAAGTGTTAACAAAGACTATATGTTTTCTGACATTTGATAAATTTGTTAATGTAGATTAATGTTGACAGGAAGCCTTTTATACATGTCGTATTGTTTTCTAACTTTGTAATGTACATTTGCTGTAATTTTATGTGATTTACAATAAGAATGAGTTGCGCAAGTGATTCCTTGACTTTTAAAATATTAAGCTCTTAGGTAATTATTATAAGATTTTTTAAAATATTGATATATTACAATATTAAGCTCTATTAATTGACACAGTCCATTAACGACCCTCACTTAATATTAGAAGAAAATCGATTCTACATCTAAAGTGGGAAGCCAAATAAACTTCTATCAGAAGGAAGTTGAGTCTCCGCAATGACTGAGACTCGAACTCATGCGCCTAATGTTATTGGGCACATGAGTTACCAATGGGCTAATTGGCTACAAGACTTTTTTTTTGTAAAAAAAATTACGCAAAATTTTATGTTAATTCCAGTATGTATAACATTATTCTACGTGGATATATCATTATATTGCAAATGGATTCCTTAGTGATTGAAATATTTAAGAGAGCCTACAAGTTGAGTGGCAATAAAAAAATCTAACATAGGTTCAAAGTTTTTTTTTTAGAAGAATATTATTCATGATATTTATAATTATATAATTATTAAAATTAATTTATATTAATTTTAATATAACACCATTTAAATTTTAACACTTTCAAATATTTGAGATTTCACTTTCTTCGTGTGAGTAATGAGACCCCCCCTTAACACAACCGAGTTGAGTAATTCATAATTCCTTTTCCGACAACCTCAAATCAAATCACAAAGGGATCCTGTTAAATTTTGCACGTGGCCTCTTTGTTCACCTCATAATCAATAAAAGACCAATATTAGTAATAATAAACCAATCATGTAACGTACCTAGTTAATAAACATTTATGCTGCCAATTTTTAGTTCTGGTTGTAGTTTACGGTCTCGTAACTTCAGCCAATTTGTCCCGTCACTTGAGTGCTGCCATTGTCTTTTTCAATTGTTTACTAACTCTTCCTGTTGGAGAAGGACTAGCACCTTTGGACGCGCATCGGGTTGATCATGATCTTTCCACGTGCCTTGCTCAGTTCCAACCGGATCACTTGTGATTTAGCAATCTCTTTTAGTCTTGCTTACCCTTCTCTTCTAAAATAAATCAACTGGAGCTTGTAGTAAAGCCGCCTAATTGTGATGTTCCAAGTAAGCTGTGCTTGGTATAATTTTTGAAATAAATTTTATTTAATTATAATTTTTATTAGTAAAACTTTTATTTAAAAAAAATTTAGTTGTTTGGTTTTAATGAGATCTTTTTATTACACATTGTAAAATTACTTTAATAGATCTTTTCGTTTACAAATTATTGTTAAGGGTAATATTATCTTTGCACGGTCAACTAACGATCAATGTTAAAATTAACTAACGGTAGATGATTTTTTTACAAATAAACCAATTCTCGCCATCTACTTGCAACAAGCCCAAACCTTAGGGGAGGTTTTTAAAAATAACCCTTATGTTATAGAAGAAGTAAAATAAGATTGTTAAATAAAAATATAACTAAACAATTAATAAAAAAAATTTAAGGAGTTTATAAGATTAAATAAACATTTAACATAATATATGTGAAACAAACACTTAACACAATATAAGTGTTTCTTTTGATGTTGTTTGTGAATCACATATTCCTTATTTCCTATATTCCTATCCTTTGTGCTATCTTGTAATATGAATAGGTGATCTAGTTAAAATGTTACGCTAAAATATCCTCTTTGAATTCCTCCCTACAAAATTATTGACCCCCCCTATCACTATTACCATTGAATATGGGCATTCAATCAAAGGTCTCCCTTAAGTTAAAACTTTTTTTTTTTTTTATGGATAACCTCCCTTAAGTTAAATTTAATGTAACTCGTAGCCCTCAGAACTAAACTCATTGAACTTGTGAACAATTCAATTTAAATTTAATATAACTTAAAACCCATAAAACTAAACTAATTCAAGTCCACACAGTATTCATTTCGTATAAATTATTTCTCAACGTTTAAATTTCAGTCCATCGCGTAAAAACAACCGGCCGTATCTCAAACACAACTTAGGAATTGCCTTTAATTAAAGGGAACAAATCTTTTTCATCCAACAAATAATTTGGAAACGCTCACGAGTACCCCACCCCTAAGTGTTCAAATCTCGGGCCCGCAGAAAGACAACTCGCTGTCTATTCATTTGACACATGCCCATGCTGCGCTACAGTAATAGTAGCATCGTGGACACGTGTTGCATACCGACTCGTCCCAAATCTGACAGTTACATTGCCCAATGTTTTCTTCCCTAATTCCTCGACTATTGAAGAAATTTTAACATTACTAAGAAACAAAAAAATAAAATAAACAAAGTCTAAACAAATCGCAGATGCAAAAGATGTATGTTATTGTCCCACGAGGCACAACAATAAACCACCACCCTATCCACAACCACGACGTTTAAAAGTCTATCTTACCCTCCACAAAGAAGGGATAGTTATCACTAGAATTAATAATGATATTACTAGCAAAATAGAAGATGATAAATTGATAATAAGAGTAGCAAGAAGTCTATAACTGCCAGCTGTCAGTTCCTTCAAACTTAATCAAAAACATCCTTCATCATGATCAACGTTCAGCAATATCATCAAGATATCCGAAATACTAAAAAAGCCTAGAGCTATTAACCCACAGCAGTAAAGACGAACGACAAAAGAGAGTTATGTGATAGTAGATCAATATCTAAAGATCATCAGATCCGGCGGCTCTTAAGCTTCCACGCCAGCGCACTTCTTGATCGGGGAGCAAATGAGCCATGTAAAGCCATAAGGATCCTTGACCTTTCCCACGCGCCCTCCACAACACGCGCCGTTGCCTTCAGCGAGCTCCCCCTCAGCAACAGCTCCAGCATTCACAGCCTTGGCGACGGCAGCCTCCACGTCCTCGGTCTCCAAGCAAAGCACGCATCCGGTCCCCACGGTCTGTGCACTGGTCAAAACCGTAAATAAATAAAAATAATGAGCCAAATATCCAAGACAAAAATCCAGAAAATAGACAAAAGTCAACTAAAGGTCAAGAATCTGATTACAAGGGAGATTCAAGAACAAAAATCACAGGGAAAGAATAACGAAAATATATAAACAAATGTTAAATGTATTTTACACAAAATATTGCCAAACAAACGAGTAAAATAGTACAAAACATACACTTATACAGACCTTAAAATTAAAAACAAAAGACAAAAGAACAGTCTAGCAACAACGTACAGATTCAAGTACGTAAATGTTCAAAGAACATCAATATGCAACAACGAAAAGCAATAAAACTCTAAGCATAAAGCTAGATCTGATAAAAAAACAAAACATAAACAATTTCAGTGTTCAAGAAACGTACGCAGCGGAGTCACCGGAAACGTCAGAGACAAGGAAAGTGGAGCCGGCAATCTCGAGTTGAGCGCAGGAGATGAGTGGGAGCTCCTGTTCAGCCTTGCGTTTGGTTTCCACGCTACGGCCGATCTCCACAGCACCAAACGCGGTCTTGTAGAACTGAACAGCGTCAGTAGCCTTCGGTGCTTCCACAAGCAACTGCGGCTTCATCCCCGTGAAGCTGGCCGCTGTAGCAGGAGCCTTCTCCGTTGCAGCTCCATTCTGAACCTCCTGGACATCAGCCATTGAGCGAGAGAGTTTTGAAGTCTAGAAAAAGGAAATAAACCTGACCCTAGGAGAGAGAAAGTGAGAGAAAACGAAAGAGAGAGAGAAAAAGATAAAACGAAATGAGGATTCCGTGGGGTGTGTTAAGGGGGATTTTATAGAAGCGGGGAAGCGGAACCGTCAGGGACGAGCAAGGGTAAAACGGAAATTGTGGCAAATTTTTTTCGGTTACAGAATACCCCTTTTTCTGGAATAATTTACTGATGATGCCACTGCACTGTCACTCGTATCCCTCCGCTTTTTACCCCTCTACCAAAAATGCCCTTGGCGTGTCGCACACTCCAACCATCGCATCAGTGCAACACTGTTTAACACATATCGGACGTTCTCGCATGTATGAAGCGTGACAGTAGAGTGCCCATCTTCTATCATGTGTTAAATTTGGTATTAATAGCCCTGACTAAATAAAAACTCGAAATTAACACCGGCCATTTACCCAGAAACTTATTACATTAAAACAAAGCAACAAAAATAAAATAGATGCAAAGGCGCAGCAGTTCACTGCAACTGCTGTATTGAAGTTAATTGACTGACAGAATGCCAGTTTCGCTCGGAAAATAAAATAATAAAACTTTATTTGGGTTTTTTGAATTTTTAATTGGTGGGAATGTTCCTTGGTTTGTTTTTCTATTCGGGATTTTAATTCATTTGATCATGGATGGAATTACTATAAAAAGAGAGGGTGATTTTGGGAAAAAAAAAAGAAAAGGTTTTTTGAATATAATAAATATTGAAGATTAATGACTGATTGGCTGGTCTGACACGGGAATCAAAAAAATTGGCTAGGATTTTCGAGGGTGTTTCAAAACTTTTTGGCAGCATATATGGTTAGGCCTCTGGTCATACACTGTCATATTCTACCTTCTCTTTTACTGCCCCCAGTTAATTTTCATTTCAATTTTCTTGGAGTTTGTTTGTTCAACTAATTTCTTTACTCGGCCGCTTGCCGTGCTTGACAGTTTGAGGGGACGAAACTATTTGTATTTTCATCTGAGAATGAGCCACGTAGCAAACGGACCAGCTACTACTTGTTTGCCTTTGTAAGTTAAAAAGCCCAAGCTGGGTCGGTCCAGGGCTAGGCTGTAGGCCCGGCTCGTACCACATAAGGGAATGGATACGGGCCGAAAATTATAAAACCTACTGTTAATGAGCTTTGGTTAACACTTAACAACTTATAGAAAAAGTCTGGGCTGTATGATTTATAAATTAAAAAATAAAATAAAATAAAAAAACAACCAAATTTCACAAATCATGAAATCACAAGCCCCAACAATCCGTAAATTAAACAACAGCACAAGCAAAAGCAAAAAAGAAACAACCAACACCCACCCAACATTTGCAGCCATCAATGATCGATCCATCCATCACCGATTGAACCTGGCAGCTAGCACCACCAACCCAGCGAACCCAGCACGTAAATGTAGCAGCCACACGACGTAGCAACAAACCAAGCACTGGCAGCTTGCACCCATACGACGCAGTAGCAGCAAACCTAACACCACCCACTCGACCTTAAGTAAGCTTTGATTTTTTTTTTTTCAACTTGTGGAAATTCTGCAATTTTGGTCGTTTTGTATGGTTAATTCTGAATATATGTCAAAGTATTATCAAAACATGTAACATTTTCAAGCACGATGGATTTCTTACCCTCTTAGCATTTCGGTTAATTTTTTTTTTTTTATGATATTGGAATTTACAACAAGCTGATGGTAGTCTATAGCTTTGGTGGTGTAATTATATTAGCTTAATATTTTACATGCTTTAATTTTGCGTAGGATTATAATGGAAAATGCTTCTGATTTCTCTCTGATTGCTAAGATAGAAAATGTTCAAGAAGGAATACATAGTTGAAAAAAAAAAACAGAGGGTTGTCATAAATTTTGGGGATTATTTCACGAAGATAAACGTCAGTGGGGTAGAGAAGAAAAAATATAATTATTGTGGACCGGTCCTTAGCTGTGGATTAGGAACCAGTAACTTGAATAAACTGCTAGACAAATTCATAGTTTTAATTAGCCAACATTGAAAGAGGTTTTTCTGAATAAGCAACACTTGGTGAGGACTGAAAATGGCGTGCTTGAAATTTAATTATTTGATCCATTGGCTGCCAGTGGTTGTAAAGCATAAGCATGAGCTTCCTTTTAGGTTTGTCAAGTATGAGCAATTGAGAGATATTGTTGATTATTATAACCCATTGGTTAAGCCTAAGTTTAGAAACACCTTAAAGAATGAGATATTTAATTTATATAATGCAAAAAAGGCGAAGGCAATGAATTTATTGGAGACTAAGAATAGTAGGGTGGCTTATTACAGACATGCAAACTACTAGTAATCAAAGGAAAGGTTATATCATTCTTACGGGACATTCATTGACAACTTCTAGCATTTGCAAAGTTGAATCCTAAGGTGCTTTATACATGAGCTGGATTCAAAACATCGTGAGATAGTTACTTTACTAAATATTAAATTTTTTATTTAATAATTCTTTTATAACTTTGCATAATTTTTATTATTTTTTATTGAATAGGTTTATATATGTGCAAGCCCCACAGATAACTGATTGTCTTTCCCCAAATTTTAGTAGAGTATTTGTTGGATTGGAATTTGGATTGAAGGATATCCAAGGTTAATTTGGATAAGTGTTCCATTAATGAAGCAATGGTTGATAGATTGAAGGGATTGTTGTCAATTGAGACAATGATATTGTGTGGTAAGTTTTTTGATGCATGGTGTGTGGCTCATATTTGAATCTAATTGTGAAGGATTGATTGTCAATCATTGAGAGTGGCATTGCACATGTTAGAGACAATGTATCTTCTTGGAATTCGTCGCCAAAACAGCTAGAAAAGTTTGAGTTGGTTGCACGTTAATTACAGATAACAAATGTGAAAAAGTTGGACTTGATTGTTCAACTAAATGGAATTCTACTTACATTATGGTTGAACTTGCAATGAAGTACAAATATATTGTTTCTCAACTGCAGGCACTTGAGCCACAATATGAGTGTTTAGTAGTGAGAAATGGGAGTTCTCTAAGCAAATGTTGGATTATTTGAGGTGATTTTCTAGCTTTATTAAAATCTTTTTGGGTATAACATACCCCCATAGCTAATCTATTTTTTTCAGTGCTTTGTAAAATGAGGATTTTATTGAAGGGGCGGCAAACATCATAAGTTCTTGCAATATAACATGATTGAAAATTTTTTTAAGTATTGGGAAGATTTTTTAAGTATTAGTGGAGTATTGGTCATAGTTGTTATTCTTGATTTGAGATACAAGATGGTGTTGGTTAATTACTATTATCCAAATATTTATATAGTTGGTCTTTAAAATTAACTTAAGAGAGTGCATGAGCTTTGTGATGAAATGGTTAATAATTACGAGGCCAAATCCGCAATTGCGAGAAACAGTGTTCTCGATGAGTCTTCTACCTTAAATATTGTTTCTTCCAACGAATCTCATATTGATTTTGCTGATGTAGATGATATGGGTGATTTTGATATATATGCAGCCTAAAATTGTCAACCTATTAGTTCGAAGTCCGATTTTGAGAAGTATTTGGAAGATGAACAAAAGCTAAAACTGTCAACCTATTACTTCGAACTTTGGTGTTCTACAATGTAGAAGATGAACAAAAATAAATATCCTATTTTGGTTGAGATAGCCAGGGATTTTTTAGCCATGCCTGTGACAACTCTTGCCTTGGAGTCTACTTTTAGTACATGGGTTAGAATCTTTAGTCCACATTGTACAGATTGCACCTAAACATGTTGGAAGCAATCATGTGCTCTCAGCAGTGGTTATGAGCTAGTCAAGGTATAAATATATTCTTTACAAAATCAATTACTAATTATTTTTTGCTTTACTATTTATTTGAACACTCTTTTTTGTTAGGTGGAGTTCTTGAGAAAAACTTACTAGAGAGGAATTGAAAGATGAAGAAAAAGATGGTCCGCAAATATTAAAATCGTTTGTTTTTTATATTAATATTTGTGGTTTATCATGTTGGTTGCTAAGATCTTATGTATTTAACTATTGCACTACTATTAGCTCGTTTGAGAGTGTGGTGAGGTGGTTGGGCTGTTAAAGCCTATCTACTAAAGTATTTTTTACTTCATAACAGCTAAACAAAATTTTTTCCCCAACTTCTATTCCACAAATGTATTTTTTACTTCATAACAGCTGTAGTTTAAAAATTACAGTACCTTATTCTCAAACATACCTTATATACTGGATAACTATCTTTAATCTAATGTTTTTTTAACTTCATTAAAAAATTAATAGAAGCCTAAGCTTATCAATAACTTGAATTTGGGCATAAACTTAAAAAGGTCTGGCCCACAATTTACCATCACTGCCTATGACTTTTAACCATGTGGTAGTGGAACTGGATTATACTCCGACAGTCGGCGGCTGCAATTATCGATTTTTGAACTAAATCAACTAATGCGCATAAAAGAAGACATTTTGTACCCAGCGAAGAAGCCCCCCACTCACAAGCCCTACGATTCGTCTCCCCCGATTTGGTATCAACATTATTCCTCAACTCTTTCAAAGCCGCTCGACTCTGGCATTGTTAACCCTGGATTAAAGAGGAGGAGATGGCCGTTTCTTTCTACTTCCTAATTCCTACCGCTAAGCATATGGAAACGGAATATTCACCCAAACGTGAAATCGTTTTCCCAACTAAGCCTTGGAGAATCAAAGGGGCAGTTTTCTGTTTTCCTAACGGCCTTCAAACCTTATTAGTTTTTACTCCGTGTTTGGTTGGTTAGGGACTTTGTTGTAAATTGCTTAATTGACTCACGGGTTGATCACGTGCTCGTTGTTTGGTCTTCAGCGACGTCGTTTATTTATTTATTTCAAAAGAAAATGAAACGATAATTTACGTCTTAACTAATTAATGTTATATTGTCTCTACCCAAAAACCCAGAACCCCGGGAGCAGTAGCAAGTTACGAAATGTTGCAGGCGTCCGTCCGGTTGATTCCATTATCTTTAGCTTCTACAGCTCCAAATGATTTCGCCTCTTCTTGTATTTCATTCACATCTCAACACAATCAGCAGCGGTATCAACGGCAACTCAAACAACGAAAGGAGAAGAATCAGTTAGTGACCTTTTGCAGCAGCTATGTAGTGGGTGGAGGTTTCCCAGATGAAGAGCTGGACTTGCAAGACAGAACTGACAGGACCCGACGGAAGCAACACATAAATGGAGACCAAGAAATGAATAATGCCCAGTACGAAGCTATACTCAAAGGAGGTGAGCAAGTCACCTCTGTGCTTCAAGAGATGATTACGCTGGTGAGTTTTCATTTGTTACTCTCAGCTCATCAATCAATTCTCTTTTTTCCAAAAATAAACAATTAAACGAATTATTCTGTCTTTATAATATGTGGCTACAGCTGGAAAATATGAACATGGATGAAGCGTCTGCGGAGGTGGCTGTGGAATTGACGGCGCAAGGAGTTATAGGTAAAAGAGTTGATGAGATGGAGCCTGGCTTTATGATGGCTCTGGATTACATGATCCAGCAAGCTGAAAATGACCAAGATGATAAGGTATAATTTTTGCTCATGTATAGTGCTTGAAACTGCGATTTTCAACATTCTTAATGTAATTTTAATGGAAGGCTAACGACCCAAATCATATGGTTTGAGTACTTTTTTCGTATTCAGGGTAAACTGGAATGCAAATTATGCGTCTTCTTCTAACAATATTTGCTATTCCTACTTTATGGCTGATTGGTATTTTATTATGTGTCCTTATTTGCCTTCTATAGCTGCTTTTTCCAATTTAGTACTTTTTTGAAAGTTTTTGAGAACGAAAGTTTCATACCATGGAAGTTGTATGAGTATGAGTTGTTATTAACTTTATGGGTGGACTTCCTTATTGATGGACATATGCAATTAGGGCTATGTTTTCAAGGAACTGGTCCATAGCCATTTTACTGATATTAGAATATGGTTGATAAACAACATCCTGTTCTATGCATGATTTAAGTCGTATTTTCCATGTCACCTTTCCTGCTTGCATGGTTTTTAGTCATTGCAATGATTCTCTGTGTTTTGTTGCTGACACATATCATATACTTTGTTTAGTTTTATGATTACTTGGAACTTAGAAATGGTTTTTGACTGTTTATTTGTTGCCTCTGAAGCGCAAGGCACTGTTGGAGGTGGTCAAGGAGACTGTATTATCACATCTTACCAAAAAGTGTCCACCACATGTGAGGAAGTTTCTGTATACCGGTTACATATTCTAATTATCGATTTGAAAGCTAATTCAAATTATAACCCATGCATTCAATAATTTGATTTCTCTATATAGGTTCAAGTGATTGGCCTTCTCTGCAGAACTCCCCAAAAAGATAGCAGACATGAATTGATGCGCCGAGTGGCTGCTGGTGGGGGCGTCTTTAAAGGTGAGAATGGGCTCAAAGTTCATCTTCCCTGTGCAAATCTCAATGATATAGCTAACCAGGCTGATGACTTGCTAGAGGTAATTAATGCAGAAACCACTCTGTTCTTTTCTCATAAGTTATACCATTGTTGCATATTTCAAATTGTGCATTGTGTGTTTTATAACTTCTTCTTTTTGCTGTTACAACTCTCTTTCATGATCGTTAGCAATCTCTAACCCTTGCATCTCAGGAATAGAAATTGAAATCCCTTTTTCCTGATAGGCAGTTGAGTTCATCACATTAATTACAGTTGTTTGCTGATATTTCCTGGCATTCCTGTATCTTCCTTTGTAGGACTACCGCTCTGACTTAGATGTCTGGGTTCTTGAAGCAGTAGAATTTAGGCAGAGAGTTCAAAAGAATTAGACAAGAGTAACAATTTAAATACCTCCTTGTTTGTTGCATGCTCAAATAACAAAATAAATGAGAAAGTGGTTAGACTATTCATAGGGCATTTAAATGTGAAGATCTGTACAATGATAAATATGAAAAATGCATCACATTTAACACCAAGTGTAAGTTAGCTTGCTAAAAATGAGTTTTAATCATTATTGTTGCAATAAAGATTCATCATGGAAGAGCTAGTGATGTAGCTCAAAATTTACAGTTTGAGAGTCTTTAGTTGGAAGTCATGTAAAGTTTGTTCTGTATCAAGCATTCTACCATTGACTCTAAGTTCAGAGAACACTTTTTTTTCAGTTGGCTGTTCGAATTATGGGTTCAGTAAACGTCTTCATTATGTTTTTCCCCAATTTTTCCCTCATGATTTGAAACTTATGCAGACAATGGAAACTCGACCAGTTGTTCCGGATAGAAAGCTACTTGCACGGCTTGTTTTGATCAGAGAGGAAGCTCGAAACATGATGGGAGGTGGAATACTGGATGAACGGAATGATCGTGGTTTTAATACACTTCCCGAATCTGAGGTCTTTATCCCTGCCTTTATAGGACTTATATCTATTATATGTGGCTGTTTCTCATTTGCCTTAATTCACTCTTCTTACTTTTTAAGTACACTATTGATAACTATTGTTCATCTTGATTAAATCTATGCGTGAGTGTTGTTATATTCTTCTTATTATTGATCATTGGCTTCACTTCAATTCAATAATTCAGGTGAACTTCTTAACCAAACTGGTGGCTCTGAAGCCTGGGAAAACTGTTGGGGAAATAATAAAAAATGTAATGCTAGGGAAAGATGAAGGTGCAGATAATGATGTCGGTGATCAGACCTCTGCTGACAGGAATTCCAGTGGAATTGCAGGAAGGGTGGGATTCATCCCTGATATGACTTATGTGTACTTTTTCGCCATTAGTTGAAATGTGTTATCTTTATATTAGGTCAATATGTTTTCCCAATTCTTGGTGTTATGATGGTCTGTTTTATGATCATGTTGTTATGATCCCCAGGGAAGTGTTACCGGAAAGAAACCTCTTCCTGTGCGCCCTGGGATGTTTCTTGAGACTGTAACGAAGGTAATCACTTTATTACTGCCGTTGGCTATATTGCATCTCTTGCTTTTTTTTTTTTTTCTTTTTTGATGGTGATCTTGGCAACTAGCAGATAAAGTGTCACTGTCTCTTGCTTTAATTTGGTTGGGGCTCTGATCATCTCAGTAATTTTTTTATACGGTGGTTTTCGCAACTAGTAGATAAGGATAGATTAAAACTGACCAACTTTTATTATTGGACTTGTAGGTCTTAGGTGGTATATACTCCGGAAATGTCCCTGGCATTACAGCACAACATCTCGAATGGGTAACTACTGTTTCCCCTGACAGTGTTCATAACCTTGTCTCTCCTTTTGATTAAGTCTTCCCAGATTGCTTAATTACTTTTTGATATATTTTCATTTTTTAAATGTTTTGTTGAGCATAGAGACTTATTTCATGACCTGCTGTTTTTCTGTGAAATTTTTTTTGCAATATAATTGGTGGGTTTAAGAGAATGTTTCTATTAATTGATGAACTTGCAAACTTGGACACCTGTGTGTTTTAATATTGACTCTTCATCAACTCCCTTAACCAAAAAGTAGTGTCATTTTGTCTGCACAAGGTCTGATGTTGAATAGCTTCTCAGTAAAATCTGTTCACTTACTAGTCGTATTCATCTCTCCTCGTGTGACCCATTCTTCTCTGTATCTTGCATCCAGGTCCATCAGAAGACACTTCAAGTTCTTCAGGAAATAGCATTCTAACAGGTGGCAAATTCTTCACTACATTATTAACCCCATTTTGATCGTCTTATGCTATTGGAAAGACGTGAAGTATTTGCCCAACATCGATGAGGCCAAGTAACTGTTAAAAATATGTAGATATGTTAATTTAATGTTTGTTCACCGCCATCTTGGTTTATAATGAAATGTGCATTGTAATATCTTTTAAATCCCTAATCAGGTCCTCAATGATGATGGCAAAGAGTAAAGCCCATATGAACTCTCAAAATGATGCTCCAGTTACATCCTAAATCAGCTAACAATGATGAAGATTTCAGTGTCCGGTTAACAACAGTGGAATGGCATGTGGGTTAGGGACCTACTCGATAACAATGGTGATATATTTCGGGATCGGTGTAGACCTTTGTAATGATTTGAATGTAGTGAGGTGTAGAAGCAAACACAGCAAGGATGCTGCATATTCCCCCAATAATTTAGAAGAGCTTTTCCCCACAAGCCCTCTTGTGTTGCTTGCCTTAAGGAGTGTTGCCTTTCTGGTAAAGCAAAATGTGTATATAGATACATACATATGTATATATATATATATATATATATATATATATCTCCCACCGACCTGGATTTGTCACCACACCTCCTTGTTATTACGTATCATCACTGACTGGGCCTCACTATTCGCCTTTGCCTAAGCTGTCCCCCCCCTTATGCTCTCTATTTCTTTTCTATTGGTTTTCTCCATGAGCTTCTTTGATCAAGTAATAAACAAGTCGATGTTGTCCACGTGACGTGAGCCGACTTTAGAACCTTCGTCTCTCAAGTCGCAATTATAAAAAAATGTGATTACTTGTATCAAAAAAATAATAAGCGTAATGAAAAATTCGTTGCATAATGGAGCGGAAGCACCGTAGTATTACCCATCATTCACTCGTATGGATATATGGGCGGTAATCTTCTGCTGAAATGTTGAGAAACGTCTCATTCTAATCATAAAATCAAATATCTTCAATTAAGAAAAAAGTTGGGTCTACTGTAACTTTGAAAGCGAAAAAAGTTGGTCAAAGCACAATTAATCTGTGTTATGGTAGCAGCTTTTAACTCAATAATATAATGAGTGAAACTGAATCACATCCTATCTATTAAAACCATAAACACCTCCATTTCTGATATAATATCTCTATCTCCTTTTGCCTCCGGGCCCCCACTCACATGCCTCTTTTTAGTTGATAACAAGGGAATTGAAGTTAAATTTTGGTCATCGCATCCATGTGAATTATGCCTGCCGTTGCTACTTTTGCCTCTTTTTTCTTGGCCGTAAATCTTGCTTTCTCCATGCGTTAAGCTAAAAAAGCATTTGCTGTCTCTGTGCTTTTTCCATTGAAATGGGTAATTCTTTCTTTAATTATTATGTTAGCGTGTTTGTAGTAACTTGAAGAAAAGATTTATCAAACAGAGCTTACCAAACCTTGTTTTTACTATTGAATTGGATTTTCGAGTGAACGGAAATAAATCACAAAAAAACGACCGTTACTGTAATCTGTCCCTGCAATCAACTCAAGCTTTTTGGAAAGCAAGCAAGCTTTTCTTTCACGTGGGGCTCAGAATTCCTAAAATGGCCAAATCATCATCTTGTATTGAATGACTGCCTTGTCCTTTGCCTAATTTTTTTACCAAAAATATATAATGCATGATGACCAACCTCCATTAATGCTACTCATGAATCTACCCTGATAGCGATTCAATGCAGTAACTTAATTACTCTGTAATTTTTAGTGAAGGAAATTCAAAATAATACTAGTCTTTAGGCTTTAAATAGTTCTCTCTTTCTCCTTATTAAATGTCTTTTTTCCCCCTTTTAAAAATCGGTCATAATCTATTACTATATTATCTTAAAAAAAATTAATTTATTATATTTTAATCTAAAATTTATTGAAAATCTAGATACATACACTTATAATACAGTCATTAAAATCAACTTGAAATGTATTTACACTAATATTTAAGAAGATATCTATCGTATAGAAACAAACTCAAATTTATACATTCAACTTCCATTTTACTTCGCATTATGAAAATGCTAACTAAAGCAATCCAAAATAATGTTATATTCCTTATAGTTGTATTGTGTTTCGCACTTGAAAATTTTCATATATTTACGTATAGTCTACATACAATTTTTTTTTTTAAAATGTATCTTTGCCAAAACCTGAAAATTTAGAACAAAAAACTATATGCTCTTCAAATTTTAAAAAAAGGAAGCGGGTTCGAGGACAAATTAGTCATAATTTGAATTATGGAATGTGGCCCAGCCCAATGTGGAGTGGGGCCCATATTCCTACTCAGACAGAGAGACAAATCACTTTGAGCTTGAGGGGACGTAATGGTCATAATTTGAATTCTAATTCAAAAAACTCGCAAGCCTTTGCTCCACTTGCAGTACTCTGGAGCTATTAGAATTGAAAGATAGAAAGAAAGAGAGATCGCATTTTCACATTAAATTCAAATCTGCTGCAGAACTTGAATCCTTTTTTTGGTTTTTTTTAAAGTTACAATAACAAAAACAAAAACTGTAAAAAAGAAATTAGCAAAATGTCAGGTTACGTAGGGATTGTTGTATCAGATCCGTCGCTTCAAAACCAGTTCACGCAGGTTGAGCTTCGGAGCTTAAAGACTCACGTAAGTTCATCCATTTTATTTTTTCCATTGTTTTTATTTTTATTTTTTGAGATTTTCAAAGAGTAAGAAAATATGAAATTTTGCAGTTCATGAGCATGAGGAGAGACAGTGGAAAGCTAACGGTAGGCGATTTAGCATCGAAGATGTCGAGATTGAAAGTTGTCGGAGAAAATCTCAGTGAAGAAGAGAGAGCTTCGCTTATTCAAGATTATCATTGTGACCTACAAGATGAGGTTGATTTCGAGCTCTTCTTGAAGGTATGATTGATATTCATCTGTCATCCGCTGATTTTTCTGTTTACTCGATCATTTGTTCACCGACCTTCTATTTGGACGATGTGTCGTTTCACCATACTTTTGGAGGTTGATTTATGTTCTTTCCGCTTATCTGCTATTCCTATAATCAAAATTTTGGATTTCGTTTCCTGCTTTTGTGAATGAAAGTATCATCTTGTCGGTTGCTCTTCAGAGTCGACGAAGGCAAGTCATCTTTTTGCACTTCATCTAATCCTCTACAATTGACGCAGACAACAAATCAGATAGTGTATATAAAAAAATTTCGCGAGTTCTAGAGTTATTATTATTATGTTTTTAAAAACGCTGTCATTGGATTTTGGAAGCATTATTTATAAAATTATTTATTTGTGTTTAAGGTGAAATTAAAAAGAAAATTAACTGTTTGATTGTTTATTACGTAGAAATTCTTTTACTATCTGCAACGTTAAAGATGGAAACATGTGTTGGAAATCATGGTACAGGTTTATTTGAAGCTACAAGCGCATGCAAATGCAAGAACAGGAAGCAATGCCAAGAACTCGTCTGCATTCCTCAAGGCTGCAACCACCACATTGCTTCACACCATTAGCGAATCCGAAAAAGCATCTTATGTTGCACATATCAATAATTACCTTGCAGGGGATGAATTTCTAAAGAAATACCTCCCAATTGATTCTTCATCTAATGATCTTTTCGAGATTGTAAAGGATGGAGTTCTTCTCTGGTAACTAGTAGTTTTTTGTTGATTCTGCTGTTTTCTACTTGTGGACATGTTAAGGTTTTGATGATTTTATTAATTGTTCTTTTGATTCTTGTCCTGCAGCAAGCTTATCAATGTGGCAGTTCCTGGTACAATTGATGAAAGAGCTATTAATACAAAGAGGTTGCTTAATCCGTGGGAAAGAAATGAAAACCATACCCTCTGTCTGAACTCTGCTAAGGCTATTGGATGTACTGTAGTTAACATAGGGACCCAAGATTTTATCGAGGGAAGGGTACGTGTATATGCCTTTCAATTAATTTCCCCTTTTGCCATGATTTCATTGACTTGAATTGCGTGTTGTCACTATGCTTAATAATTCAATTTTGCAATTCTATTGATCATTAAAGCTGATATCCTTTATTGTTTTGTTTCAGCGTCATCTTGTTCTTGGAGTGATTTCCCAAATCATTAAGGTAACATTTTTATGTTTATCATCTTAATTTGACATTTAGCTGACAATGAATTAATGAATGCTTCATTGGACTTAGGAACCATGAAGCTGAAGAAATGCAAACTGCAGAACCATTTTCTGTTAGTTTAGATATTGTTTGACCTTCTTGTTGTCATGCTATTCTAGATACAATTGCTGGCCGACCTCAACCTGAAGAAAACACCTCAGTTGCTGCAGCTGGTTGATGATAGCAAGGTAATATTCTCTTCTTTCAACAGCAGTATTGTTTTGTTTAACAATCGGCATGCTCAGAATTTTATTAATAGTTCTGCTCTAACAGTATCCTTTTTATATTGCAAACAACAGGATGTGGAAGAGTTGATGAGTCTACCTCCAGAGAAGATTTTACTGAGGTGGATGAATTTTCATCTGAAGAAAGCTGGATACAAGAAGATAGTGACCAACTTCTCTTCAGATATAAAGGTAGATAAGTGAAAACATCCATCATATATATAATTTTTAATCTTTCTTCTGTCTACAGTAGTTTCATTTGAGTATGCTTTTGCTTTGTAGCATCTTTAAAGCAAAAGAATTTGATGTTTTGAGTTTGTCTTTGTGAAGAGAAGTGTCGGCTTTTGTTTGAGATATGAATAGTATTCATAAATGTTGGTTGTTTGTATAGCTCAGTCACAGACAAACTTACTCGTTGATAGTTGAAAGAGAGCATTGAAAAAAAAAATTCTTTTCTTATCATCTTTTATTGCAGTAGTGCTTTTGAATCATGATTTGCATCATGATCACCTCAAAATTAGGGTGAGTTATGTGATCCATGAAACGTAGCACTTGGGTGCACCTCTTGACCAAGAATGATTGTGCAATATGTCTATTAATCCAATTAGCACACAATTCATCTGTTATCATGGTTTAGCTTGTAGACCAGAGTTGTCCATGCTGATGAATGAATTGAGTACTTCCTGAATGTATAAGCCAAAAGCAAATAAAATTGATGATTTCAGTGTGAGGCATGCTACATCAGTTTTCAAAGATGTGTTTGATATTGATCATTCGCTGTGCCATCTGCAGGATGGAGAAGCTTACGCTAACCTTTTAAATGTTCTTGCACCTGAGCACAGCAATCCATCTACATTGGCCGTCAAAAATCCACTGCAAAGAGCAAAATTGATTCTTGAACATGCAGATAGGATGGGTTGTCGCAGATACTTGACTGCAAAGGATATTGTAGAGGGTTCCCCAAATCTTAACCTTGCTTTTGTTGCACATATTTTCCAGCATAGGTGAGAATGTTTACTATCTTCCATATTCCTGGTATACCATTTGTACTTTAAGATGCATTTTAGTGCTAAATATGCCTAAACAAATTGATGGCTTGTCTTCTTCCTCTAGGTATCATTATCACATTTATAGAGTTCAAATGCTCATAAGCTAATTGTCACGTTTACATTCAGGAATGGGCTATCTACCCAAACAAAAGAGATATCTTTTCTTGAAGTTTCACCTGATGACACCCAGATTTCTAGAGAAGAAAGAGCATTCCGTTTTTGGATAAACAGCCTTGGAAATTCAACATTCATAGACAATGTCTTTGAAGATCTCAGAAATGGGTTAGTATCTATGTTTTACTCTCACAATTATAAGAATTTAGTATCACGGTACTTATTCCAAATTGAATACAGGTTGTATTATATTAGATTTCTATCTGATAATTTCACAAAATTCATTCTACACCTAAAATCTAGTGCATTGGCTAAAAATACTTTGCAGATGGGTACTTCTAGAAACTCTTGACAAGCTGTCACCGGGGATTGTCAATTGGAAGATTGCAAATAAGCCTCCGATTAAATTACCATTCAGGAAAGTAGAAAACTGTAACCAAGTGGTAAAAATAGGGAAGCAACTGAAGTTTTCCCTGGTCAATATCGCTGGAAATGATATCGTACAAGGAAATAAAAAATTGATTTTGGGTAATACTCTGTTACGCCATTATACTTTTAATGCTATTCTGAAAGCTTTTTTCAGACTATGTTGCCGAATCTTCTGTTGGGTTCTTATGTATCTCCTTTTTATGAATAGCAAATGTTGGCTTCTTTTCTTTTCAGCATTATTATGGCAAATGATGAGATACAATGTCCTGCAACTTCTGAAGAACTTGAGATTCCACTCCCATGGGAAGGAAATAACTGATGCTGATATTCTGCAATGGGCCAATGCCAAAGTGAGAATCTCAGGAAGCCAGAGTCACATGAATAGTTTTAAGGTATAGTTTTAAATTAGCTTCATCTCGTGTAATACAGCATTCACTTCTTCAATGAACCATTCAATTAGATTTCTGATTCTCTGCTTCTATTCTGAGTAAACAAAGCTGAACCATTTTCATCACTATTTCAATTTAACAGGATAAGAGTTTGGCAGATGGCATCTTTTTTCTTGAGCTACTCAGTGCTGTTCAGCCTAGAGCTGTAAACTGGAGTCTGGTCACAAAAGGAGTAACGGGTATGTTTTCTGCTAATCATACGCGATGAGCAGTTACTTTGATCGGCAATAGCAGCATGCTTTGGCAAGAATTTAGTTTTTGACAGTACAATTTGTTTTATTGTGTGTGATTTATAAATCTAACTTTTTTCTTATAATCTTTTCGATTTTCATAAAATTATGTTGGAAAAATACTCATTCGTTTTGACATTGTTCTTTCTCACAAAAGGAGTAACGGGTATGTTTTCTGCTAATCATACGCGATGAGCAGTTACTTTGATCGGCAATAGCAGCATGCTTTGGCAAGAATTTAGTTTTTGACAGTACAATTTGTTTTTATGTGTGTGATTTATAAATCTAACTTTTTTCTTATAATCTTTTCGATTTTCATAAAATTATGTTGGAAAAATACTCATTCGTTTTGACATTGTTCTTTCTCACAAAAGGAGTAACGGGTATGTTTTCTGCTAATCATACGCGATGAGCAGTTACTTTGATCGGCAATAGCAGCATGCTTTGGCAAGAATTTAGTTTTTGACAGTACAATTTGTTTTATTGTGTGTGATTTATAAATCTAACTTTTTTCTTATAATCTTTTCGATTTTCATAAAATTATGTTGGAAAAATACTCATTCGTTTTGACATTGTTCTTTCTCACAAAAGGAGTAACGGGTATGTTTTCTGCTAATCATACGCGATGAGCAGTTACTTTGATCGGCAATAGCAGCATGCTTTGGCAAGAATTTAGTTTTTGACAGTACAATTTGTTTTATTGTGTGTGATTTATAAATCTAACTTTTTTCTTATAATCTTTTCGATTTTCATAAAATTATGTTGGAAAAATACTCATTCGTTTTGACATTGTTCTTTCTCACAAAAGGAGTAACGGGTATGTTTTCTGCTAATCATACGCGATGAGCAGTTACTTTGATCGGCAATAGCAGCATGCTTTGGCAAGAATTTAGTTTTTGACAGTACAATTTGTTTTATTGTGTGTGATTTATAAATCTAACTTTTTTCTTATAATCTTTTCGATTTTCATAAAATTATGTTGGAAAAATACTCATTCGTTTTGACATTGTTCTTTCTCACAAAAGGAGTAACGGGTATGTTTTCTGCTAATCATACGCGATGAGCAGTTACTTTGATCGGCAATAGCAGCATGCTTTGGCAAGAATTTAGTTTTTGACAGTACAATTTGTTTTATTGTGTGTGATTTATAAATCTAACTTTTTTCTTATAATCTTTTCGATTTTCATAAAATTATGTTGGAAAAATACTCATTCGTTTTGACATTGTTCTTTCTCACAAAAGGAGTAACGGGTATGTTTTCTGCTAATCATACGCGATGAGCAGTTACTTTGATCGGCAATAGCAGCATGCTTTGGCAAGAATTTAGTTTTTGACAGTACAATTTGTTTTATTGTGTGTGATTTATAAATCTAACTTTTTTCTTATAATCTTTTCGATTTTCATAAAATTATGTTGGAAAAATACTCATTCGTTTTGACATTGTTCTTTCTCACAAAAGGAGTAACGGGTATGTTTTCTGCTAATCATACGCGATGAGCAGTTACTTTGATCGGCAATAGCAGCATGCTTTGGCAAGAATTTAGTTTTTGACAGTACAATTTGTTTTATTGTGTGTGATTTATAAATCTAACTTTTTTCTTATAATCTTTTCGATTTTCATAAAATTATGTTGGAAAATACTCATTCGTTTTGACATTGTTCTTTCTCACAAAGGAGTAACGGGTATGTTTTCTGCTAATCATACGCGATGAGCAGTTACTTTGATCGGCAATAGCAGCATGCTTTGGCAAGAATTTAGTTTTTGACAGTACAATTTGTTTTATTGTGTGTGATTTATAAATCTAACTTTTTTCTTATAATCTTTTCGATTTTCATAAAATTATGTTGGAAAATACTCATTCGTTTTGACATTGTTCTTTCTCTTTTCTAACTTGGGGAAATTTAGATGAGGAGAAAAAGATGAATGCCACCTACATTATCAGTATTGCAAGGAAACTTGGATGCTCAATATTTTTGCTTCCTGAAGACATAACTGAGGTATATGTTCTTCGATGAGGAGCTTTGTTGGGTCATCAACTGCTGTTAATATGCTCTCTCAATTTGGAAGCCGAGTGTTTATATTTTTCTTTCAATTATTTCAGGTGAATCAAAAGATGATTCTTACATTGACTGCAAGTATTATGCATTGGTTCATGAAACAACCAGTTGAAGAGAAAGCATCTGGAATTTCAGATAGTGAAAATGGAAGCCAGTCGGAAACCATTTCAAATTCAACATTGGATGACTCAGCCTCTGATTCATCAATCGAAGAAAATGGTAATGTATAAAATAGGTACCAAGAGAAAGCTCAAGTTTCTGATTGAGTTTCCTTTCTCTTTTTCCCGTTAAAATTTGATTGCCAGGTGTTGTATGATAACACACAATAGGAATTGGATTGTTCCCAAAGCAAATTTTGCTAATGCAATTGCATATGTGAATAGTATTTTCCTTTGCTTCTCTTCCTCACTTTGAATAATTATATGTAAAAAAAATTTCAAATCCGCGCACTTTTAAAATACGATTAAAAGTTAAATACTATCACTTATTTTAAATCAAGTGTGTGGCTAAGTTACAGAATATTGCAATTTGACAAAATCTTTAAATTAAATATGGTACTGTATTTAACTATACAGCAGTGTCTAATTCTTATGTCCACATTGAATTATGACTCCTATAAGTCGACAATCAAACGTGGTTGAAGTTAACCAAACAGCAGCGTCCAATTGGTGCGAATAATGATTGTCTGTTGTATCAACTGACGAAACAATCAACATTAATTCCGAATCTTTTGGGTTAATTAAGGAAAATTTAAGTAAAAATAAAAGCTAAAAAAATGTGAGACTCAGAGGCAAAATAACAACAAAAAGGTAGATCAATGCATAGGGGAAATTAAGTAAAGAGTGACACCTGGTGCTGAGTCAGAGAGCAATTAAGTGGGCATAATAAAAAGAAATTAAAATGTAGAAGCTGCTAAACATAATTATGAGTTAGTTAAGGAGTCGAAATCAATAGCTCGTTGTATGTCTAACCATAGGCAATATCAGGCCCACCATGTGTCCGTCCGTGGCTGCCCCATTAAAAGATATTAAACGTCTCCTGAGCGTGCGTTTTGATCTTGCATGTCTGTCCCTTACCTTTCTTCTTTTTTCAGTTATTTTGTCCACCCTCACTCAGTTCTCGAACGTGGATCTTTACACAGTCTATAGATTCTATACAATATATAAAATTGGAAGACAGACCACATTATTTAACTAAATTTTAATTTCGTATTGCAGTTAGATAGCAAATTCTTCAAATTTGTATTTCAAAATTTATGAACATCTGCACTCGAGAAATCAATTTTTAATTATAATTGATATAATACCCCCCCCCAACTAATTATTAGATAAATTTTAGTTTGCTCCCTTTGTAAAATAATATTTTTAAAAATATTTTAAATTATTATAAATTTCAATTTATTCTTATTTTCGTTTAAAATATAAGAAAAACAGTGTGGAATAAATTTAGATTTATAATAGTTTACAAAGTACTTTAAAAATTATCATTTTACGAGGAGGTAATTTGAAATTAACCCTTAATCATTGAATAAAATTACAATAAGTTCACAATATTGTTAAAAAAATATAAATTAATAAAAATTTTGTATAGTTAATCAATTAAATCCTTCTATTAATTTTTTTCTTAGGTTCTTTGACCATCTTTAATCATAACTCATAAGTTTTAATATAAATTTTATTTCACTATTTTATTATTATTATATAAAAAGACAAAATTACCCTCATAAAATATGAGTTATTGTATCTAATAATTTAGGTATTTAATTTTACAACTTATAATATAATATTTTTAAATAAAACTTAATTATTATTTCACTACTCTTATGTCTAAATGACATAAATTTGACAGTCTAATAATTTTATATGAGAATTGTGCCATAAAAGACGTTATGTTAATTTAATTAAAAAATAATAATCATACTAATTAAATAGTATTATAAACAATGAGTTTGATACAAATTAGAAAAATATTAAAGTTAAAGTAAATTCTTGTATTTTTATTAAAGTTGTTATATACTATCTACTTTCTTTTGAAATCAATCACAATAGTTAAAACTTAAATTTCAAGAAATTGAGCTACAAAGTCAGAGATAGCTTTGGCCCTCATATTCCTGCATTGGTAGCTTTGGGTAGCTATCCCCAATCCCATAGGCCAGCACCCAAATTCTTCCATTGATTAAATAACTGAGACTTGAGATCGAATTGAAGTTCAATGTTATGTTACCATCAATTCAAGCTGTCAATAACTAAAATCTGGTTCTAAAAGTGTTGTCGTTTTCCTCACACATGGATGCCATTTGATGATCAACGTGGTCCAATAATGGAAACTGAATATGAAATCAAAAGATCAGATTCAACTTCCTAGACTGTTGCTGAATCGTCTGATCTGAGGCATAAAATTTTCCAATGAGTGAAAGCGAGTTTTTAATTATCTTCTTTCAGTGAAAATTTTTGTTTCAAAAGTTTTAGTCATAAAAGCTAATCAGCTAAACAAGAAGAAATATAATTGAGAAACAATATTTTGAGAAGTTTCTCGAACGTGATATCGGAGCCAAAAGTCTCGCGTTCAAACTCCACGTGCTAACCAATCAAACTCTTACGCGTGTATTCATTCTTTTTATCTACTAGTGTATGTTTCAAGTCTTGTGCGTTTGTGGTCATGTGTGGTGTTTTCATTTAACCAATTTAATTGTTCGTAGTTCTAGCATTAATCAAATAAATTATATTGTAAAAGTCTCGTGCCATAGAATTTATGGTAACATACAATTGTCACACATTATTATTACCATTGCTCAAGAAATGCGTATGTAATATTATTAACAGTAATATATATGGTTAATGAAGAGTTTGTTATTGTTTTTAAGAGACTTAAAAGTGATATTAAAAAGTAAAAACTAATTTTGGTATTTGGTAATTTTTTTTTAAAAAAAAAATCACTTATAACAAAATCACCATATCCTACAGGAAACTTTGAAAATTAGGAAAGGATTAGTTTTTTAAAATTTAATTTTTAGAAATAATTTTATACTTCATATAATTCGATATATTTTCCCCAC